>JAJPUD010006203.1:24431-66373 GCA_023553655.1 Myrmecobius fasciatus
TTAGGTAGGGAGAATGAAAGTGGGAAAAAAGAATAAAGTAAATAAGGTGCACAGCAGAGAACCAAAGAACAATTTACAAGGAAGTGAATAAAAGAATGAACAATCATATATATAATTTCTTTTATTAATATATATATATTCTTGATCTGGTAATTTGTTGTTTATATTTTGAATCCTTGATGTTCTGCTGGGCACATGACAATGTTCTCTTTTGTTTTGTTTTATTTTATTTTGTATTCCTTTTCTGCTTTTTTCTTATTCTGTTTTTTCAAATAAAAAAATAAGAAAAACTTATTTGGCTAAATGGTAAAAAGAGGTACAAAATTTCATTGAAGAAAATAGAATAAATAGAATATTATAATAGAATATTAATAAATAGAATCAGTGAATTGGAAGCTAATGACTTCATGAGATGTAAAGAAATAAGAAAAGTCAAAAGACTAAAAAAACAGAAGAAAATGTGAAATGATATTTATCCTTAGTGCTTGAAGAGGACTAAAATTATATCACAATGTTGGGGTCAATGTATTGTGTGTCTGGCTATGACTGATCATACCAATATGAGCTTGGAAGATTCTCTGCCACAGGTTGAGCACAAATAGTTCATTTGACAATTAGGGAGGAAAATATCTCATAGGGAAAATAACTCATCTGGAAAATAGAACAAGCAGAGATGATTTAAGAACCACTGAACTACCCAAAAGTAATGAACAACAAGAATCACAAACAACAAAAAGAGCCTCGACATCATATTTTGAAAAAATAATAAAGGAAAACTGTTTGGATATCATAGAACTAGAGAGAAGTAGAAATGGAAAGATTTCACCAGTCACTTGAAAGAAATCCTAAAATTAAAGCTGCCCAAAATATTATAGCCAAAATATAGTACTCCCAGATCAAGGAAAAAATATTACAAACAACCAGGAAGAAATAATTTGAATGACATGGAGCCACAGTAGGACCACAAAAAATTTTGCAGCTACCAGTATAAAAAAGGGAATATTATATTCTGGAAGGAAAAAGAACTAGGATTGCACAAATAATAACTTATCCAGCAACACTGTCCTATCCTACAAAAGAAAAAAAAAATGGAGATTTAATGAAATAGAAGACTTTCAAGTATTTCTGAAAATGGAAAAGGAACCTGAAATCTACTATTACATGTGAGGGCTGGACTCAAAGGAAGTCACAAAATATACTCACAAAAGGGATTTGGGAAATAAAACCTTTACATTCTGAGGCAGCATAACATAGTCAATAGAGAGCTTCTTTCAGAATCAGGAAGACCTGGATGGCAAGGAGCCAAACAAAATTACTGTGAGTTGTCAGGTAGGGTAAAGATCTGTGGGCAGATCTATGGAGTCTGTTTATTTGGTGCTGATTCATCTTAGATGAATGAGTTTCTTGAGACAGAATTATGCAACTAGCAACTTTCAGAGTTCAGAAGATCCTGATCTTCTGCCAAAGTTATCTGAACTTTCACCAGTAACTGGAGAAGATAGGAGAGTTTGCTAGAACAAAATGGGATCTAAGATAAAACCAGCACTTGAGGATAGTTATGGAAAGCTTCTAAGCTTGGCAGGGACTTCAGGGACTATGATTCCTTGTTACATAGGAAGTACTGATTTGAGATTCTAGGAAGGCACTGACACATACAGCTCAGCAGAGTACTGGTAAATCTTTAATAACTGAAGCATGATATTTTAAGTGTAATCCGTAATATTTGCATTTTTTCTATTGCTTTCTTACGTTTTGGCAAGCAGTGTACATGTTTAACATATATTGGATTACTTGCTGTCTAGGGAAGGAGATGGAGGAAGGGAGGGAAAAATTTGGAACACAAGGTTTTACAAAAGTGAATGCTAAAAATTATCTATGCATATGTTTTGAAAATAAAAAGTTTTAATTTAAAAAGTTAGGCAATTAAAAAATAAATCAAGCCTTGATTTGTCACTTATGATCATTTTCAAAGTATAAATGCTTATAGTAAAAATTTAATAATAAGCTTTCACAAACTGGTATGACATAGCTCTAGCACATCTCTGGTTACACTCATGAAAAAAATTTATGAGGACTCCACAGAGGGAAAAAAAAACTGAGTCACAAGAAATTATGAATTACTCCTTTGCCACATGTATTCGCTCTCTGTGCGTCTTACTACCATTTTACTTTTGAGTACATTCTTCTGTCCAGGTAACTTGTGTGTGCAAGGAGTGCAAGTACATCTTCTAGTTGGTGGTGGGGGAGGGAGAAGCTTATTTTGAACATCTATTGTTAAAATGCCTTTTCAGTAAAACCCTTTTCTATAAGCTAATAGAGTTCTATTTGATAAAGGGATGCATATAGGATGGCAGTTCAGGAGCTACTGCACTGGAAATTCTTAGCCTTTCAGGATTATCCCTATTACTTTGAAAAGAGAAGTAGTCAACTACTTTTTGAGGCCCCAATCTACCATTGCAATTTGGTAGCCCAGAGGTAGTACAACAAAAAGATCATAGATTTAAAGACCTTTGAAATTATTTAGTTTGCAATGCTCAATTTATTAGAAATTAAGTAGCTGACCCAAAAAGGATATGAAGAAGCAAGATTTAAGCAGACTTAAAACTCAAGTCTTCCTGACCCCCAGATTAGCTTTCTGTCTACTATCCTATGCTATTTTAGGAGTCTCTCCACACCCAGTGTGAAAACCAGCTTGAAAAGTAGCCTCTGTAGGTCTTCTCAGCAATCACAGTTGTTTGACAATAGAGGACCATTTTGGACCCTGGCAAAGCACAAGGTCAGAGTTTTAAACTGAAACCATCAAATTCTACTTGTGCTAGTTATAACTGGAGGTTTAACCAATCAATCAATTTCTTTTCCATAACTTCCTTTTGGGAAATCATTTTATATTCAGAAATATTTTGTATGGCTTTTTTGATTTACTGAAATCACAGCATCTAGCATTTTTTCATCTTTGGAAAAAAACCCTTCATTATTATTCTCCTAGAAACCAAACCATACTTCACTTCTTATTGCTCTCTTTGTTTTATTTATTAATTTATTTTTCCCTAGCTTTTTTTCTTTTCTTCAGAGAATGTCTGTTTTGATAGAATTCAGTTTTTGAGAGTGCCTGCTCTGGTTCCAACAGGATTTGTGAGAGTTTTTTCCTTTAATTCGTCAGTCAGTCCCCTTAAGCAATGGGCTACCTTTTCAATAATTAAAAATAAAGAAAAAGAAAAAAAGACCCTAAAGCCACACATGCAAAAAACTCCATCTCCTCTCCTTACAAAAATGCTGCTCTTACCACCATTCTAGCACTTCGGTTAACATTGCTGCAGGAAAAATTGGAAAACAAAATCTCTGTGGGTGGCCAGGCAAAACTTATTAATCATATAACCTCAGCAGACTGCATAGTCCTAATACAAATATTTGTGCTTCTGTCACTAGCACTCTCCTGATCTCTGCCAAATGCTGACGGATTTTGAAGACAATCACATTAAGTATTAATCAGGCTTGAAAGATGCAGCTGTGTCTTGGCATACTAACGAGTAAGCATTTCCCAACTTGATTTCTGCATGAGAGAAAGCTTTCCAATGCCAGTACCTCATCAAAATGAGTTTTCCTAGAATACCCTTTCCCTTTCCTGGAAAATACCATTCCTTTGTTCAATAACTTCTAAAGATCACTAACTAGCTATGTGACCATGGGCAATTTGCTTATTCTTCTTTTTATAACTTTATTTATTTGCTTACTTATTTGTTTATTCATTCATTCATTCATTTACTTATTTACTTGGTTATTTATTTCTATTAAAGCTTTTTATTTTCAAAACATATGCGTAGATAATTTTCAATATTCACCCTTGCAAAACCTTGTGTTTTAATTTTTCCCCCTCCCTTCTTCCTACCCCCTCTCCTAAATAGCAAGTAATCCAATATATGTTAAACATGTACATTTCTTCTATACATATTTCCACATTCATCTTGGTGCACAAGAAAAATCAGATCAAAAAGAAAAAAAATGAGAAAGAAAAAATGCAAGCAAACACAACAAAAAAGTGAAAATACTATGTTGTGATCCACATTCAGTCCCCATAGTTCTCTCTCTGGATGCAGATGGCTCTCTCCATCACAAGTTAATTGGAATTGGCCTGAATCACCTCATTGTTGAAAAGAGCCACATCCATCAGAATTGATCATCTTATAACGTTGTTTTTGCTGTGTACAATGTTCTCTTGGTTCTATTCATTTCCCTTAGCATCAGTTCATTTAAGCCTCTCCAGGCCTTTCTGAAATCATCCTGTTTATCATTTCTTATAGAACAATAATATTCCATTACATTCATATACCATAACTTATTCAGCCAATCTCCATGACTGAATGGGAATCCATTCTGTTTCAAGTTTCTTGCAAAAAGAGCTGCTGCATTTTTGCACATGTGGGGGTCCTTTTCTCTTTTTATGATCTTTTGGAATGCAGGCCCAATAGAGACACTGCTGGCTGAAAGGTACGCACAATTTGATAGCCCTTTGGGCATAATTCCAACTTGCTCTCCAAAATGGTTGGATCAGTTTGCAATTCCACCAATAATGTTTTAATGTCCCAGTTTTCCCATTGTTCATTCCTTCTGAAACTCAATTTCCTGCTCTTTAACATGAGGAAATTGTTCCAGATCTATTCCAGTTCTAAAATTCTATGGAACACAGCTTTAGAGCTAGAAGCACTACTACTTTTTTTTTTTTTTTTTTTTTTTTTTTACAAATGAGGAAATTGAGGTTTAGAGGGGTTAAGTGGATTAAAGACTCAAGGATTCATGGATAGTAAGTGCTAGAAGTAGGACTTGAGCCAAGATTCTCTAACTCTAGACCCATTGCTTTTTCTTCTGTATCATGGAACTTCCCTCACTATTAGATAATATGTAAATCCTTCATCCAATTAGTCCCAGCCTTTCATGATTTGATTCTAATTTACCTATTCAATGTCTCCCACTATTGTCCCATGAGATCAAATAGTCACCAGGAAAGGAATCTAGATCAAAGTTGTCTGTAGATATTTCAAGAGAGAGAAAGTATCTTTCAGGGACCATGATCCCTCCTGGTGGAAGAGTGTTAGTTGTGAGCTCAAAGACATCAACACTCAGAGCCCATTAAAGCATTATATTTTGGGGAAATTAGTGAGGATTCTAAAAAGGGAGCTTTCCAGGCCATGGTTGTGATTTTCTTTCCTCTGTGTGTCTCATTATTATTGTACTTTGTGTTGAATCTATTCCTCCCTCCATAGGGCCTTTATGAACATTTATGGTAGTGTCCCCCCCCCCAGGTCTGGGGAGGGATATTTTGTGATTACTGTCCTTGCTCTGCCTTTTAAGTAAATGTTTTTTTGCTAAGGATTAATTGACTGGTGTTTTTATTGTCCTTTATTCTCAAAGAGGACTAAAATAACTTTGTTAGAGTTGAATTATAGTATCTGACTATGGCTAATCAGAACAATATGAACTCAGAATGAAAGAACTCTGGTGGGTATATATGTGAACTATAGTCATCCACAGAGATATCATTAGGACTTCTGGTCTGTGTAGGAAAGAGCACTATCATATTATCTTTCCTGGAAACTATACTTCTCTTAATCTAGTCCAAGATAACATTAGCTTTTATGGTTGCTATGTCATACTAATGCCTTATAATTGAATTTATGACCCATGAAAATCTCTATATCTTTTTAGACAAACTGTTATCTAAACATACCTCCCCCACTTTGTACTTAAGATGTTGACTTTCTTAATCTAGGAAAAAACTTTATAGTTCTTTCTTGGATTTCATTTTATTCAATTCAACTCAGTGCTCTAACCTATTAGGAACTTGACCTTGTGATCTCATATGTTAGTTTATCATTTTACTAATCTGTTAATATGACAAACTTGCTATTTATGCCTTTATCTAAGTCATTGATAAAAATGTTATACATCATAAATCTCTTGAGGAATATTTTGGAGACCTCTTTCCAAATTGACATGAAACTATTAATGATTTCTTTTTGGATCCAGTCATTTCAGTTCCAGATCCATCTACTTGTATGTTTGCCTTTTTCACAAGGATAATTTGAAATATTTTGTTAAATGCTTTGCTAATTTGCTAAGTGGTAAAGCTAGGTAATAGCCGTATACATACATATAACATTGCTCATTACCAAGCACATTCTATTCTGATATATAGATCATAGTAGGTTATTAAGTAATTAATAAATCAACTAAGAAGTATGGTATTTTGGCCAAAGATGGTACTACTTTAGTGCCAATAACTCAGTGACTTTGTCAGAGTGCATTCAAGACATAACTTTCTGCAACCTGAAAAGAGTGACCTGTGATCCTCATTATTGTTCATCAGATAGAATTCAACTACACAGAAGTAACCTATTTCTGTCCCTCCAACTTCTTACATTTTGTGCAGATCTGCATACAAGTTGGAATATTCTCCAATGTCATAATATAGGAAATTATCTCATTTTTTAATTTCAGGCTCCTATTCTCCTCCTCCATTCTTATTCACTGATTACAAATTCATTGGAATAGGAAATTCACTTTTAATGGATAAATGAATTAAACAAAGCAAGTATTAAAAGGTATAATAAGAAACATAAAGTAAAGAGTTTTTGAATAGCAAGTAGAAGTTACACTGAATCTTCCTTCCTCATATACACTCCTCAGTGGTGGAAGGGAAGAGAGGTAACAGAATGGAGAGAATATGACAAGTTTTGAACCCACCAAGATTTTCTTGATAACTGTTTTAAGGAAATAAGGCAGTAGCATACTCAATACCAGAGATTGTGTTGATCTTGTGTTGGATAATTTTCATTGATATGTCTTTAATCTCACCTGGAGTTTTAACTTAATTCCACCTATTCTGGGCAATAGCTCCATAGTGTTCCAGAACTTTGTATATACTTACACATTTTTCTGAAAACAGTCCCAGTTCTTATTTTACTCAAACTTAACTGTCTATTGCAGTAGCACTGGCAAAGCAGCCCTCTACTTTGGTTGTTTAGAAGGAAAACTGGAATATGGACAGTTATCTCTTTTCTTCCTCAAGGTCACAAAACAAATGGCAGGAAATCTATCTAAGAGCAAAGGAAGTGGAAATTTGATGAGTTTGGGGAACATATTTTCATATGCATTTCCTACCTTCCTTATGTGTCTTTGATTCATTATCTATTGTCATTTCTAAGAGACTTTAGAAATGCCTGAAATAAAATATGTTTTGCATGATTACACATGTGTAATCTATATCAAATTGCTTGCCTTCTCAAGAAGAGGGTAAACGAGGGAAGGACAAAGAAAACTTGGACATCAAATTTGTAAAAAATGAATACAAAAATTAGTTTAAATGTATTTGAGAAAAATTAAATAAAAAAGTCATGTCTGGAATCTTAAAATTTAGGTAAGCTATGTCTATAGCCTTTTTTTCCTCAACTACCAGTTTAGTAGTAATCTTTTTAAGAAAATAAATGAACTATCATTTAACCCCAATTGCTTCAGCAAAAAAAGAGAACAAAAAAAAAAGAAAATAAATGAACTATATATCATATGACCAGATGATGTTGAAACCATGCTCACTTTTATTAACCACTGCTTCCTTATCTAGATTTTTGAAGAAATTGAGGTCAATCTGATATTTATCATTTATAGATTCTATTCATTTGCATTTTTGGAAAGCTGGAGTATTTGCATTTCTTATTTTTCTTTTTCATCAAAATATTTTTGCCTTGTGTCTTCAGAATTTCATTCATGACATTTATTCTCTACAACTAAATTGTATCTCTACCAAGGATGTAAGAATAGTTCAATATTAGGAAAATAATTAATATAATCTTATTAAAAACAGAATAAAAAATCCCCTATGTGATGATAGCAACAAATGCAAAAGAAAACTTTGTCAAAGTACTTATTCATGCTAAGAACCCTAAAAAGCAGGAACATAAAAGGTAATTTTTAATAAGGTGAATAAGTATATTTCTAAAACCAAATGCCATCATCATTTGCCCTTCAGAGACAGAAAAGTTCTGATAAATACAGGAGCAAAACCCTTTTCTTCACTATTATTTCACATACTTTTGTAAATGCTAGTTATAGCAATAAAACAGAATAAAGAAATTAAAGGCATAAACATGGGGATGAAAGAATCAAAATGATTCTCATTTATAGATGACTTAATAATTTACCTGAAAAATTCAACATAATATAATATTGAGATATTCAATAGTTTTAGTAAAGTATAAGGAAGTAAAATAAATCTGTAAAAATCACCAGGCTTTCTATATATTAATGAAAAAATTCAGGAGGAAATAATAGAGAATTCTTACTAAAGTATTCACAAAATATATAGGAATCAGTTAGACATATAAATGCAATTATAAAACACTCTCTGAGAAAATAAAGGATGACAAGTAATTGGAGAGATATTTATTGTTTAGGTTTCGAATGCATGGATATAATTTAAAAAAAGTTACTACTTAAATAATTTCCCAGATTTAGTGCTATGCCAATCAAACTACCAAGGTTGCACTTCTTTATAAATATAGACAAAGTAATAAAAAAGTTGATTTGGAAGGATGAAATTGCTATAATCTCAAGAGAAATAATGGAAAAAATAGGAGACAAAGGGAAATAACTTCAACACTTCAAATTAAATTATAAAGAAATAATCACCAAATCTATTTGATATTGATCTAAATCT
The DNA here is from genome assembly GCA_023553655.1 of Myrmecobius fasciatus. Lineage (NCBI taxonomy): Eukaryota > Metazoa > Chordata > Mammalia > Dasyuromorphia > Myrmecobiidae > Myrmecobius > Myrmecobius fasciatus. Next base: position 33,139 of record JAJPUD010006203.1, read on the forward strand.
AGAAAAGCAGATCAGTGGAATAGACATAGATAACAAAGAATATGATATGTGAGCTCAATAACCCAGTTTTCAATAAGTCTAGAACACAAATTATTTGGGAATTTCTTTCTACTTGACAAGAGCTACTGTGAAAATCGAAAAGAATCTTGGTTAAAAAGGAAAAAAAAATGTTTAGATGAGCATCTTATATTATATAGCACAGGAATTGCAAATGCTAATTTGCATTCAACTAAGAAGAAATACATTTAAAGTTGGAGGAAAAAATAAAGTAATATTCTTCATGATTATAGCTAAGGACATCATTCTTTTAAAACTTGCTATTTTTGTTTTTTACATCATTTCATTTAAAAATATATTCCCTTTTCTCCACATACAATGCCATCTCTTATAATAGAGAATAAAAAATAAAGTGAAATTGGGGAGAAGAGTTCTTAATGGTATCCAGATAATGGATAGAGAAGATTAAAAAAGTAAAATGAAACATTTTTGATTACATGTAATTGAAAACAAATTTGAACAACTACAATTGATATAAATAGGACAAAAACAGAAACTATTGACTGCAAGGAAAAATATCTTTGCATTATATATTTCTGATGTAAAAGTGTGATATCTAGGATTTATAAGGAATTGATATAAGTAAATAAGGTCAAGAATAGAAAATGGCAAATTATTGACAACTATATGACAGATTATATTATGAAATTATTAACATGAAAAGAAATTCAAATCACAACTTTATCTCTAGAAAACTGATATAGGTGACAAACACTAAAAATGTCAATGTTGGGAGTGGTGTGGAAAAAACAACCAAACTAATATACTGTCAATGAATGGACTAAACAATCCAATAAAACAATAACAAAAAATAAGGCTAGATAAGAAAAAACCTCAACAAACTTGCTTACAAGAAAAAAATTTTAAAAAAACCAAATACATGCACAGAAAATTATTATGCATCACACAGATCCAAAAAAGCAGAAATTTCCACCATACTGCAAAACAACCATTCAAAAGAAATAGAAAGGAATATTTAAGGAAACTATATTATGCTGAAAGGAACCATATACAACAAACCAATATCAGTAATATATTTATATGCACCACACGCGTTAATATTCAAATTCACAAAGGAGACATTATCTAGGCTTCAGAAGAAAGAGTTTTGGAAAGTAGAGTTAAAATGGGATAATATTTTTTAAATGAGACAGCAAAACAAATAAATAAACATTTCTTAGCACCACAAGAAACTTTTACAAAAATTGACCATATACTACATTGAAAACAAATGAAAAAAAGAGGGCACATATCATTAATACACCCTTTACAGACTCTTAACACAATAAAAATAGAATTGGTTCAAGGACCACAAACAAAAGACATAAACTCAAATGTAGATCAAACAATGAAGTGTTAAATAATGAGTGGATCAAAGAACAAATCATAGGTATAATTAATAATTATATAAAAGAAAATAGTAATGATAAAATTTTGTTATCATCCACAAATGATCTATTTTCATGTTCATGAACTCTGAAAATCCTTTTACTGATCAGAATTTTTTTAATCATACCATCTTTTCCTATTTCTTATGAATCAATAACTTTTTATTGTCATTATGACCCCCATTTTTTAAATCTTTCATTTATTTCCCAGACTGTTGTGCTTGCACTGACTGTACTCTCTCTCTTTTTCAATTTGAACTCTTTGGTGAACCATCAATAATATACATTATCTTCTACCCTTGATTCCCTTACCGCTTTGTCTTATTGCTAACTGTGTCTTGTCAAGGCTCAATTTTATCTTACTCCCACTATTTTCCTCTTTTGGTCTTCTTTATGTACTGCTGAACAGAATTGAAGGGAATCATGAAGTCATTTTATCTGATTTAAACTTAGCTAAATTTTATAAATTTATACATTTTTATAAAATTTTATATTATCTGATCTCAACTGGGCTCTCAATGTAACAAGTCAAATGTGTTCTATTTCTCTCTAATTGACTTACTCTCCTGATCCCCCATTGATTGTCTTCCATTACATGCCCAGTCTCCCTTTTGACAGTAATAAAAATGTTAGAAATAGGTAAGGTCTTTGCAGAAAAGATCATGAAATATGTTTATTTATTACAAGAGAGAGTTTCAGTTAGCTCAGGGTGGGGGAAAGTTAGTGTGTAGTGGTATAAAAGAAAAATGTGTAAAACATTTTTAAAAATATACTGAGAATAGAAGGAAGTTCAGAAGTGCACACAAAAAAGTGGAGCACTTTTGTTACTATCACTTTAATAAACAAACTTCATAATAGAAGTTCACAGTTTCAATATATGTTCTTCTATTTGTACATTGAACTATTTATTTTGATATTTGTCAAATTAATAATTAAAAAGTAAAATTAAAATGAAATGTAGAGAGATGCTGGCTTAATTGGAGAGGTCTGGAACTGATAGAATGATCAGACTCAAAGAGTATTGATTAATGGATTTATGCAAATCTGAAGAGAACTGTAATGAAGTGGCTTTAAGGCTTTATCTTTTTTTAAAAATTTATTTATTTATTTGTTCATTTTCCCTGAGGCAATTGAGATTAAGTGACTTGCCAGGGTCACACAGCTAGGGAATGTTAAGTGTCTGAGACCAGATTTGAACTCAGGTCCTCCTGACTTCAGGGCTAGTGCTCTATCCACTGCGCCACCTAGCTGCCCTCAAGGCTTTATTTTGTGTCCTGCTCTGTTCACCATTTTTTCGCAACAACTTGAATGAAGGAATAGTTAGCATGGTTACCCCATTTTCCTGAAACTGACAGATATACCCAATGTAGGGATAGCAAGTTTGGGATTTAAAAAAGTCAACCAGCTGGAGTGGTGAGCTAAAGTTATTAAGATGAAATATATTAACATCATATCCAAAGTTACAAACTTGAGTTTAAAAAAATAAACACACAAATATAGGTTGGGATCAATGTACCTTGAAAATATCTTAATGGACAGTTCTAGGGTTTTTAATGGATTACAAATCAATAATTTAATGTAACAATAAAAAGCTAATGGAATCTGAGGCTACATTAATAGACCCTTCTTTTGGGCCTGTTTAAAACAAGGGATATGAAAGTGGAGTGAATGACACAAGGGTTGGGAGATGGAGATTTTGTGCAATGAACACCCAGGAAGTCAGTGTTACTGGGTCTCCAAATATGGGGAGAGGTAAGATGTAAGAACACTGGAAAGGTAGAAAGGGACAAAGTGATGAAGGGCTTTAAAGGCCCAAAAGAAGATTTTTGGAGTTTAGAGTTCTGTTTCCAGTTCTGGCACGATGGTTTTGATATGTGTAACCAAACTGGAGAACACACAAGAAAGGCAACCAAAATAGTAATGGTATGCAAATCTTGTGAGGAATAATTTAAGAAACTTGGAGTATTTGTCATAGGAAATATGTAAGGGGAACATAGTAACATTTGTATCTTTAAGGTTTGTCATGGAGAAAAAAAATCATTTGAAGTACTCTTTTTTACCTGCATTGATAGAAATGGGACCAATGAATTCCGAAGTAAATCACTCTATAAATATTATTTCATTTTATCTTTAACAACAACCATGGGAGATAGATATTATTCCCACTTCATAGATGAGGACGCTAAGGCAGTCAGAAAGTAAATGACTTGTCTAATCAAATGTCTGAGGTAGGATTTGTATTCATTCCTCAGTCCAGGTCCCATGATCTTCCCATGATTCCACTGTGCTTCTTGGCTGCCCTGAACTTCAACTCAGTATAAGCAAAAATTGCCTAATAAGTAGAGCTCAATACAAAATAGAATGGCTCCACTGAAGTTTACTGAGCTTCCTAAAGGTATATGAACAGAGAATGGAAGATCATGTATCAGGAATGCTTTATATGGATGGAGTTCATGAGTTGGACTAGGATAGGACTGGATGATCTCTGAAGTCTTTAATGCTGAAATTCTATAAATTAATTATTCTACAAACCCAGTTACATGGGTGATCCAGAAATGTCTACTTTGTTTTCTAGGGATTTTCTCTGTTTTGCAAACTGGTGAGAGCATAGGCAAGCTCCAGTTATTGGTACTTCGTCTAAAAAGTCGTTTCTAAAGTCATTTCACTCTCATGCATTACTTTTTCTTTTGTCTTCAGTCTACTTTAGGATCTTCCTCATTTCCTCATCTTCAACACCAATCTCATCTGCTTTTATTGCTACAAATACATCATTCCCTATTCCATATTTTGGGGTGAGCATGTCTCCTTTTCCTCACTGAGAGATGAGCAGTTACCAGTAGTAACAGAGAGCTACCAGTAGTTCAGATGGTATCTTACCCATCAGGGAATGTTTGCAGCACTACTTAGCATCTGCTTAGCATTTCCATAAGTAGTTAAATTTATATTAATATTTTCTCAAAATGGGAAGGACTCTGTCCTTCCATATGTGCCATATTAAGGTACAATTAGACAGTGCTTTAGAGCAACAATTCCCCAAAACATTCAATTTAGCCTGGTCTAGGGTCTCATCTCATCAAATCTGACTACCTTTCATTATTTGATCCATTCTTGCCAGTTTCCTAATTTCCTCCTGTATAGACACACAATTGAACATATTGACCCTTCCCCTTAAATGGAAAATAGAAACATGATACTGATCTCTGGACCCAGATTCAAATGGACATATTTTAGTGGGATTACACCTCTTATTTATACAAAAAGACATATTGTTGGTGGTTTTTAAAGAGTATACATGAAAAGATACAGTTATAAGCCAGGATACAATGATGGAGATGAGAAAATTGAAGTGACTCCTATGTTTTATTCCTTAGCAAATACACCTGAAGCCTCCTTGGGGCAAGGAGGAGTGTATGAGGACTACCCAATCCTTTGGACTTCGGCTTCTCAGATCCACAGACATATTGATTGATTGTTTGGGGTGCCTGGGTACACCTTTGTGAAAGACCCAGGGAAACTATGCTCACTTGTAACTCTTCTTAGTAAAATTCATGCTTACTTAACTCCCCAGGTTTTGAATCATCCATTGTGTTAGATAAGGTATCCCTCCTGAGACAATTATCTTGTTTATATAGCTCTATGCCTGCATTCAAACTGTGAGGTCTGACAAAATTTCTCAATAATCTCTGTTCTTAAGTGGAAACAAGTGAACAGATCATACTACCTGATAAGAATGGACCCCGCATATACTTGGGAACCTTTATTTTTCAGGTTCAGCATGGTTATTTTGCTCAGTCCTCATTATGCAAACATGAATCAAATTCTCTATTAACAGACCAGACAGGAATCATAAATCAAACATTTATCAAATCAAATAAAAAATCAAAGCATTTAATTGGGGTATAATAGAAAAATAAATAGATACAATTGAATAATAAAGTATTTTTCAGGCATTTCACCCTCCATACATGCTGATAAGGAAGGAAACTATCCCTAAGCAATTTGTGCTCTGATGTGAGAAAGAACCTCTCGCTGTTTATCTTCTGGCAACTAGCTAGATATCATTGTTTTTGTTTGTTTTTGCTGTGCTTCTAACATTTCTCTATCAATGGTGTTATGAGATGAATGAAAAGTCTGAGAGACATAGTTTCTGGATAATTAATAGTTAATTTATTAATTAGGCTAACAAATAATCAGTAAGTTGAGATCGAGGGTTCTCTTAATAACCAAAGACTGGGGGCAGCTAGGTGGCGCAGTGGATAGAGCACCAGTCCTGAATTCAGGAGGACCTGAGTTCAAATCTGGTCTCAGACACTTAACATTCCCTAGCTGTGTGACCCTGGGAAAGTCACTTAACCCCAATCGCCTCAGCAAAAAGCAAAAAAAAAAAAAAAAAAAGTAACCAAAGACTCCAATATGGAAGTCATTGATCTCTTCTGGAATACTTCTGGAAAAGGGGATGTTTCTGAGGGTAAAAATTAGCTCTGATTGATTAACAATTATGGCGGGGTCATATTAATGAAAAGGTAAAGAAAGTCTTTAGCTCTTTCTGGAGAGGAATACCTAAATTAATTTATAGATTAGTGTATAGATGTATATAAGCAAACACATATTATGTGTATTTGCATATATATATATACATGTGTATTCATAATAAAAATACATTATGTATGTTTGTGTGCACACATACAGTATAGTTACAACCACAGATCTAAAGCTAAAAGCTGCTTCAAAAGTCTAGACCATCTAGATCAACCTCTCATTTTACAGATAAATAATTTGAAGCCTAGGGATGTTGCATGGCTTCTCTGAATTATTGTGGAAAGGTAGAACTTTATTTACCAAGATTCTGCCACATCGTCTTTTTCTAGTGTTTCACCCCTTACATACAAGGCTGGTTTATCCTTTTATTTTTCCTTGAAATACTTTCCATCACATTCCTTTCAGTAGTTATTCTGAACCTTGCCTCAAATTTCCAATGCTTTCACCATATTCACTCCCTCAGGTGAATTCACCTCAGAGAAAATAAGGGTCATTTGCTGTTAATGCATTTTCTCCCCCATTCCATATCTCAAAACTCTTCTATATGTTCACCTTTTTTCTTTTATTACTCTCTCTAAAGCAGGAATAGTTTTGTTTGCCAAGACTAACTTCTATTCCCTGATTCCATCCCTGCTTGCCTCTTCCCAGAGTTTACTTTATCAATAATTCCCTCATTCATCTTCATTATCACCTCATCTATCATCTCTTTCTCTGATGTGTTCAATAACATTCAGGTCTAGTGCAGTTTTTTTTAAGCTAACCCTTATTCACTTTGACATTCCTTCATGCTATTATTATGCCTTCATTTACTTTGACGCCACCCTGGTTGCCCTCATAATTTCATTCCTGGACTATTGCAATAGGTTGCTTTTTGGTTTTCCTGTTATAAATTTCTCTCCTCTCCAATCTGGTCTTCACATACCTGTCAGTGAGCTTCCTAAGTACAAATGTAACTATATTATTCCCTTACTCAATAAACTCTAGTGATTCCTGATTACCTACATAATTATATATAAATTCCTGTATTTGCTATTTAAAACTCTTCATAACCTCCCCTCCTCCCCCCAACTTTTCCAGTCTTCTGGTACCTTACTTTTCTTCACATACTCTTGGATCCAATGACCCCGGTTTCCTTGTACCTTGAACAAGACATTCCATTTCTAACTCTGAGCACTTTAGTTGATTGGCTTAACATGCTTGCAAATAGTTCCTCTTCTTGTCTCTATTGCCTGACTTTTCAAGTCATAGCCAAAATTCTACCTTTTATAGGAAGCCTTTTCTGTTCCCTATTAATTCTGGTTCTTTCCTTCTGTTGGTTATTGTCATTTTATCCTGTACATAGCTTCTTTATAAAAGAAGTTATGTTTGCAGTCTCCTGAAAAGCAAGGTATCTTTTAATTTTTCTTTGTTCTTAACACAGTTTCTGTCACATAGAAGACACTTTATAAACATTTATTAACAGACTTTCTTACTATTTACTTGATCACTTTTCATATTCTTTTGTTGGATGGATAATGATCCATCTCTTATATTCAGATATTCAGTGGAGCTCTGTACCAATTCCTCTTCTCATCTATTTTGTTCACTTGTTTTTCAGTTGTGCCCAACTCTTCTGATTCCATTTGGGGTTTTCTTGGCAAAGATAATGGAGTGGTTTTCCATTTCCTTCTCCAGCTCATTTTACATTTGAGTAAACTGAGGCAAATAGGGTTAATTGACTTGCCCAGGATCACACAGCTAATAAGTGTCTGAGGCCAGATTTGAATTTGGGAAGATGAGTTTTCCTGCACCACCTAGATGTTCCTCATTTCTTTTCACATGTGTTCTTTTGGAGATCTCATTAACTTTTCTGAGTTCTAGTTGTCATTATTGTCTTGTCCTCCGTTCTTGAAGACAATCATGAATCAGGACTTCCTTCCGGGGGTGGAGCCATGGTGGCAGAGATCAGACAGGAGTCTCTGTAACCTCCTCTAACCTCCCCTCAAACCAACAACATATGAAGCCTCTAGACTGATTTTGAAGCAAAAAAATCCACAATATCTGGAGAACAACACGATTCTAGAAGAAGATACTCTGGAAGAACCTCAAAACAGGTCTGTTTTAATTGGGCAAGGGGGCGGTCTGCTGAACCCAGACTGCAGCACAGGGAGACCGGGGCAGGGAGCTGGAGCAGGGAGCTGGAACAGGAGTCGGAACAGGAGTGGGAGTGTTGTGCTTTTCACACACCTGGGAGTCTTCTGAGGGCCTCTTGGAACAATTTGTCCTGATTGTGGGCAGGTGGTTTGGAGGGTCTGCCTTTTGAGGGGGATAGATTGTGGACCACTGAACCCCTGATGAGCATCGGACCTAGATGCCATTAGACAGCACCTTAAAGCAATCAATCAATCAACAGAACTGATCAGCACCAGAAATAATTCAATCAGCGGAGCTGCCCAGTACCTGAAATAATTCAATCAGCAGAACTGCCCCAGGGTGAACTAAAGCAGAACTGCCCAGCACCTGACATAATTCAATCAGCAGAACTTCCCAGTTCCTGAAATAACTCAATCAGCAGAACTGCCCCAGGGAAAATTAAAGCAGCTGTCCCACCTTTGCCTTAAACAGACCTCACACCATTAAAAAAAAATGAATAAAAAACCAAAAAGAGCTCTCACCATAGACAACTTTTATGGAGAGAGGGAAGAACAGACCTCAAATCCTGAGGCCCCTAAAGGTAAAGCAACTCCAGAAAAAGCCCCAAAGAGAGACATAAACTGGTCTCCATGTCACAAGGCTTTCTTTGAAGATTACATAAAAAATCTTAAAAGAGTTAGAAGAAACATGGGAAAACGAAATGAGATCACTGCAAAATAAAATAGAAAAAATGGAAAAAGAATGCAATGAACAAAAAAATGTAATTGGTCAATTGCAAAAGGAACTAAAAACAGTAACTGAAGAAAATAAGACATTAAAAATTAGAATCGAACAATTGGAAATGAATGACTCATCAAGACTTCAAGAATCAGTCGAACAAAAACAAAAAAATGAAAAGATAGAGAAAAACATGCAATATCTCCTAGGAAAAACAACTGACCTGGAAAATAGATCTCGGAGAGGCAATCTAAGGATTATAGGGCTTCCTGAAAGCCATGATGAAAAAAAGAACCTAGACACTATCTTCCAGGAAATCATAAAAGAAAACTGCCCTGATATTTTAGACCCAGAAGGCAAAATACTCCTTGAAACAATCCACCGATCACCTCCTGAAAGAAACCCAAACATTAAGTCCCCCAGAAATATCGTGGCTAAATTCCAGAACTATCATACCAAGGAAAAGATATTACGAGAAGCCAGAAAGAAACAATTTAAATATCGGGGAGCCACAATTAGGATCACACAGGACCTAGCAGCTTCTACTTTGAAGGATCGAAGGGCCTGGAATCAGATATTCCGAAGGGCAAAGGAACTTGGATTACAGCCAAGAATAAATTACCCAGCTAGAATGAGCATTATCTTCAAGGGAAGAAGATGGTCATTCAATGATATAGGAGAATTTCACCTATTTCTACTGAAAAGACCAGAACTGAACAAAAAATTTGATCTACAAACACAGAACACAAGAGAAACATAAAAAGGTAACAAGAAACAAAAAAAAAACTCTTGAGAACTATATTTATGTTATAGATACTTATAGAATGAGGGTTGATTTTATGAATCTGTGATTACATTATGATTATGATATGATTACTGTGATTTTATGATTATTATGATATGTTTATTGTGATTTTATGATTATTACGATATGATAAACTGAAAAAGAAATTAGAGGTAGAAAAAGGATAACACTGGAAGAAAGAGGAAAAGGAGGCAAAATAAGGGAAATTACATCACATGTAGAGGCAAAGAAAACCTATAATGATTGAAGGGAGAAAAGGGAGGGGAATGAGAATTGGGTTAATCTCCATTTCATCAGATTTGGCCCAGAGGGAATAATAGACGTACTTATAAGGAAACAGGAGGGAAAGGGGGGAAAAGGGGGGTGGGTGGGGCTCTAAAGGGGAAGGATTGTTTGAGGGAAGTGGTTTTCAAAAGCAAAATAGTAGGGAGGAGGGAAAGGGGATAAGAAAGAGAAAAGCATAAGCTAGGGTAAATAAGATGGCAGGAAATACAGAATTAGTTATTTTAACTGTGAATGTGAATGGAATGAACTCTCCCTTAAAGCAGAAGCAGATAGCAGAGTGGATTAAAAACCAGAATCCAACAATATGTTGTATACAAGAAACACATCTAAAACATAGAGATACATACGGGGTGAAGGTAAAAGGCTGGAGCAGATCTATTATGCTTCATGTGAACAAAAAAAAGCAGGGGTAGCAATCCTGATCTCAGACCAAGTAAAAGCAAAGATAGACTTAATTAAAAGAGACAAAGAAGGAAATTATATCTTCCCAAAGGGTACCATAGATGATGAAGCAATATCAATACTAAACATATATGCACCAAGTGGTATAGCATGGAAATTCCTAGAGGAAAAGTTCAGAGAGATGCAAGAAGAAATAGACAGCAAAACTATAATAGTGGGGGATCTCAACCTCCCTCTCTCAGAACTTGATAAATCAAACCACAAAATAAATAAGAAAGAAGTTAAGGAGGTAAACAAAATGTTAGAAAAGTTAGGTATGATAGATCTTTGGAGGAAATTAAATGGAGACAGAAAAGAGTTTACTTTTTTCTCAGCAGTCCATGGAACTTATACAAAAATTGACCATGTGTTAGGACACAAAAACCTCAAAATCAAATGCAGGAAGGCAGAAATAATAAACGTATTATTTTCAGATCATGATGGAATAAAAATCACATGCAATATAAGGCTAGGAGAAAATAGACCAAAAACCAATTGGAAACTAAATAATTTTATCCTAAAGAATGAATGGGTGAAACAGCAAATTACAGACACAATTACTAATTTCATCCAAGAGAATGACAATAATGAGACCACATACCAAAATTTGTGGGATACAGCCAAAGCGGTAATAAAGGGAAATTTTATATCTCTAGATGCTTATTTGCATAAAATAGAAAAAGAGAAAATCAATGAATTGGGCTTGCAACTAAAAAAGCTAGAGAAAGAACAAATTAAAACCCCCCAATCAAATACCAAACTTGAAATCCTAAAAATAAAAGGAGAGATTAGTAAAATTGAAAGTAAAAAAAAAACTATTGAATTAATAAATAAAACTAAAAGTTGGTTTTATGAAAAAACCAACAAAATAGAGAAACCTCTAGTTAATTTAATTAGAAAAAGGAAAGAGGAAAATCAAATTGTTAGTCTCAAAAATGAAAAGGGAGAACTTTCCACCAATGAAGAGGAAATTAGAGCAATAATCAGGAGTTACTTTGCCCAACTGTATGCCAATAAATTTGATAGCCTAAGTGAAATGGAGGAATATCTACAAAAATATAGATTGCCCACATTAACAGAAGAGGAAATAAATTACTTAAATAGTCCCATTTCAGAAAAAGAAATAGAACAAGTCATTAATCAACTCCCTAAGAAAAAATCCCCAGGACCAGATGGATTTACATGTGAATTCTACCAAACATTTAAAGAACAATTAACTCCAATATTATATAAACTATTCGAAAAAATAGGGAATGAAGGACTCCTACCAAACTCCTTTTATGATACAGACATGGTACTGATACCTAAACCAGGTAAGACAATCATGAATCAGAGAGGTAATGCTATGACATGCAACTGAATTGGATTTAAGTGAGGGATGGATGTGCAAGGTCCTACATTTTCAATGATTTGTGGCGCATCCAATAGGCATCCAAAATTTGACATATCTAAAGTGAAGAATGGAGCCAAGATGGCAGAGTCGTCAACAGTGAACTATTTTTGTCAGTCTTAGTGTCAGGAAAACTCATCTTTCTGATTTTAATTTGGCTTCAGACCCTTCCTAGATGTGTGACTCTTATTCACTTAACCTTGTTTACCTCAGTTTCTTTATCTGTAAAATGAGCTGGAGAAGGAAATGGCAAATTACTTCAGTATCTGCCAAAAAAAATCCAAATGGGGTCAGGAAAAATTGTACATGATTGAAAATGACTGAACTACATAATAGACTAAAGAGGGGATCAAGAAAAGTTGCTGATAAGGAGGGCTAAGGTGGAGACCCCACAGCTAAACCTTTGAAGCACAAACCTATGAGATCAAAGGTACTTGTCTCTCACAGTTTTGAGGGGATACATTGTTTTGCGCACTGGATATATTTTTCTTTTTCTGAGACTTTTGGATTGTAGGAGGCTATTGCATCATCCTGATAATCATGTGATCTTCTCTTCCCCCAGGTTTGTTTCTAGCTTTTGTATTGATTGCTACCAAAAGACAGATGATTGTACTCTGTGCTAAAGGCTGTGCTGCTTTTGAATCAAATCAAATCAATAAATCTTTATTGAGGATCTACTCTAGGTGCTGTGGGGAATACAAAGACTCTCTCTTTAAGAAATGGTCTTTGAGCTCAGGAAACTTTTCACATGAGCCTCTTATTTTATTTCTATTTCTGTCTTGTCAGTAAGACAGCTCATTTCTTCTGCTCCTACCATTTCTCTTATCATGGGTCAAGATTTCAAGAAGGTCAGGTCTCAGTGAAAGATCCCAGTGCCCTAATGTCAGGGCCTTGGTGTACCAAAGGTACACTATGGGGGATCAGGATTAGAAATAAAGCTCTGGATTTCATTTTCATTGAAATGATAATTGAGATAATTTAGAGCTAATGGAATCACCAAATAAGAATTTTTAAACAAAAAGAGAAGAAAGCTCAAGACAGAGCCTTGGGAGATAATCATGATAATCAGGCAAGACCAAGATGATGAAAAAGCAAACATTGGGAGGATTCTGTCAAGCTAAGAAGAGGAGAAACAAGATTTATGGAAACCTAGGAATGAGAGAACATTGAGATGGGTATAGTATATGTAGTACTCTGCGCCTAGAGTCAGGAAGACTCATCTTCCTGAGTCAAATCTGACCTCCTACACTTAGTAGTTGTGGGACCATTGTGAATCATTTAACCATGTTTGACTCAATTTCCTCATCAGTAAAATGAGCTAGAGAAGGAAATGGTAAACCACTCCAGTATTTTTATCAAGAAAACTCCAAATGGGGTTAGGAAGAGTCAGAAATAATTGTAATGACTGAACAATTTACAATGTCAAAGGTTGGAAAGAGATGAGAAAAGATGAGAACAGAGAAAGATCTTTAGGTTTAATAATTAAGAGATCACTTGTAAATGTAGAAAGAGTAGTTTCAGTTTAATGATGAAGTTGAATGCCAGATTTCCAGACCTTTATTTCTAATCCTGATCCCCCATAGTGTGCCTTTGGTACATCAAGGCCCTGATATTAGGGCACTGGGATCTTTCACTGAAGACCTAATCCTCTTGAAAAGGTCCTTGACCCATGGTAAGAGAAATGCTAGAAGCAGAAGAAATGAGAGTAGTTGAACTGGAGGCATCTAGTATGTATGACTTTTTAAGGAGTTTAGACAAGGAGGGAATAGAGAGTTAGGAGGAGATTTAGTAGATATTTGGATCAAATGATGGATGCTTAAGGATAAAAATTCATGGATAACAGGGGAAAGACAAGATTAGAGAGTGGGGATGGTAATGGGGTAAATCTGCTAGAGAATGGGTTAGAGAGGTTTGTTTTGGAAAAAATAAGAAGAAAGAGTATAGTGAGGAAGAGGAGTGAATGATGTGAACCAGGGAGAAGAAGGCATACATAGTAAATGGCTATGTACTTAATGTACTTAATTTTGTTTAAATTATTTTTGGTGACAGTCCTCAGTTTAGAGTGTGGGGGTCAAGGTGATAGCTTAAAAAAGTTTAAGGAGGGGCTCTCCCCTCTGGGATTCTGGAGAGATGGTGGAGTAGAGGTGGGGTGGGTTCTGGGAAGATGGCACAGTAGGCCAGAAAATTTCAAGTTCTCTAGATTTCCCCCAAAAACAGAACAAAATTGTGCTTCAGGGTGAATGTAAGTCAGTGAAAAATAAATCAGACTTGGGACAGACAGGGGTCCTCCAGAAGACCCAAATAAAGACTGTAGGATAGGGGTTTAACCCTTGTGAAGTATAAACGCTTTCAGACTAGGTCCAAAGAAATAGTAAGTGTAGAGCCCTAGGGTTAGATAGGAGAGATCTTCAACCCAAAGTGCAGGAACTTTCACCTCATGAGTGAGGGGAGTTGGGGGTCTGAGTCTGGAAGGTACTTCAGCTTATTAGGAACACCAGGACCAGTTGTGCTGTAGAGACCTGGCTCTGGATCTCCTGCAAGTGCCTGATGTTAGCAGCTTCCTTGTCCCACTGTCTGAATCATGTTGGAAGAGAAAAATCATAGCAAAAGGGAAAAATCACGAGAGAAAAAAAAAACAGAAAAAAGAAGAGATCATAAAAAAGGGTAAAGGACCCGCATACATAAAAATGTTTGTAGCAGTGCTTTTTGTAATGACAAGGAAGTGGAAACTGAATGATGCCCATCAGCTGGAGAATGGCTGAATAAATTATGGTATATGAATGTTATGGAATATTATTTCATAAGAAATGATAAGCAGGCACAAAAAAACCAGAACCAGGAATGCATTGTACACAGTAACAGCAAAATTGTGGGATGATCAACCATGAAAGACTTGGTTCTTCTCTGTGGTTTAGTGATCCAAAGCATCCCAATAAACTTTGAATAGAAAACCACATCTGCATTCAGAAAGAGAACTATAGAGATTGGATATAATGAGAAAAAAAGCAAAAAGCAAGCAGACAACAAAAAAGATGAAAATACTACATTGTCATTCATGCTTAGTCCCCCCAGTGCTCTTTCTGGTTGCCGATGACTCTCTTCATCGCAAGTCTATTGAAATTGGCCTGAATCATCTCATTGTTAAAAAAAGCCATCTCCATCAGAATTGATCATAATCTTTTTGTTGTTGTATACAATCTTCTCTTGGTAATACTCACTTTACTTAGCATCAGTTCATGTAAGTCTCTCCAGGCTTGCTGGAGATCCAGTCTTCAAAGAAAATAATTCTTTGAAAATTAGAATTGGTTAAAGGGAAGCCGGTGAAGCCAAAAGAGACTAAGAAATAACAAAACAAAATATAAAGAATAAAAAAAATTAGAAGACAATGTGAAACAAAAGAGAAAGAACAGACCTGGAGAAGAGCTCAAGAAGAGATGACATTAGAATAATTGGACTTCCTGAAAGCTGTGAAAAAGAACCTTGATACAATAATGCTAAAAATAATCGAAGAAAATTGTCCTGGAATGATAGAACATAAGGGCAAAGAAGAAATAGAAAAAATCCACCAAATACTATTTCAAATAGATCCTCCATGGGAAAACACATAAGAATATTATTGCTGAATTTCAAAACCCCAGATCAAACATAAAATCCCGTAAGAAACAAACAACAGAAACAATGAAAATATAAACAATTTAAATATGCTGGAGCTCAGTTAGAATGTACAGGATATATCAGCAGTTACAATAAAAGACTACAGGTCCTGAAATAATATATATTGATAATCAAAAGAACTAGGTTGCAGCCAAAAATATCATATATAGTAAGATACATATACATGATATATAATGAAAATAATTTTAAAATAAATACAAAAAATTTTTAAAAAATGGAGGCTCAAGGAGAGGTCTCATGATTTGGAATAAAGGGTGGTGTTTGAGCTAAGACTTGAAGAAATTAGGAAAGCCAAGAGAAAAAAGTAAGGCTTTTATATAGGCAGTATAAAAATGTGGAGAAAGGAGATGATGGGGCATGATTTTTGAGAACAGCAAATTGTTCAATATCAGAGAAGTATATGGAGAGGCATAGGCAAAAGAATCCTGAAAAGGTACAAAGAGAAATGTTATGACAGGGGAAAAGATTTAAATGTTAAATTAAGGCTTTTATATTTATATTTATTTTATAAATTATGTACATCTACATCTATATACACACACATATATGTATATATATATGGATATAATGGGAAATAATTTGAATGAATTCAGTAGGGGGATGAAATGATCAGATCTGCATTTTAAGAAAATTACTTTTGCAGTTGAGTGAAAGATAGATTGGGGTAGGGAGATACTTGATACTGGGAGATCAATTAGAAGATTATTCCAGTGGCCCATATGAGATATGATGATATCATGAATTTGGGTGGTATCTGTGAGCAGATAAAAAAGGGCATATAAAAGAAGTGTTATAAAAATAGAAGTGACAAGATTTGTTGGTAGATTTTGGAATATGTGAGAGTGGAGGATACAGTATAACATCAAGATTGTCAGCCTATATGACTGGGGAGGACAGTGCTACATGTGACAGTGATAGTGATAATTCAGAAGATGGAAGGGTTTGGGGGAAAGATGATTTCTGTTCTGAACCCATTGAGTTTAAGATGCCTATGAGATATCCAATTCAAGATATCCAAAAGGCAGAAAATTCATATGGCACTGTAGCTCAGGAGAGGCTGGGCTGGATACACACACACACACACATATTTGTATGTGTGTATTTATATACACATACATATATACATGTATATATACCCTCCATATTTCATGCCTACAAAAATGTATGTATGTATCTTTAGGAATCTTTTACATGAAAGTGAGAATTGAGATAATTTGGAACTGATGATATCATTAAGTTAGATTGTATAGAACAAAAAAAATTGCCTCCTGGGGAGGCAATACTGGTGAATGGGCATGACATGGATGAAGAGTCAGCAAAGGAGACTTTGATAAGATAAAGTATGGAGAAGCAAGATAGAACAACGTCTTGAAAAACCATAGAGGAGAGAGTATGTATATAGGAGAAGGTGACCAATAGTGTCAAAGGTCACAAAGAATTCAAGAAGGATAAAGCCTGTAAAAAAAGGACATTTGATTTGTCAATTAAGAGACCACTGGCTACTTTGGAGAGAGTAGTTCTAGTTGAATGATAAAGTCAGAAGTTTGGTTACATAGACCTAAGAGAGGAGAGAACTAGAGAAGAACATAGCCAGGAAAAGGAAGGGAGATCTAGGATGTCAGGCACCTGGAATGGAAGGATCAAATGAGGGATTTCAAATGAGAAGGAAGCACTGGTTTGTCTATGGACATGGATTTATAAATAGAAACCTGGGACTCGAGTTCAGATATCAGCTCAGGAAAGTCATTTAAACTCTCTGGGTCTTAGTTTACTTTTCTGTAAAATGAGGGAACTGAATTAGCTAATCATCAGGATCCCTTCAACTCTGAATCTCTGTATATCTATATTCCTCTGATAATAACTAATGAAGGATGTGGAATGAACTAGGTCTATAAAGAAAAGTAGGATTTAGAGAAAGGAAAAGGTGTGTGTGTGTGTGTGTGTGTGTGTGTGTGTGTGTGTGTGTGTGTGAATATGACATATCACATGGAACCCTGAAACTGGAATTGGATTCAAGTTTTGAATCTCCTGCTTGCTACTAGTGTGACCTATAGTAAAACACCTCACCTTTCTGTATCTCATATTCCTAAAAATTAGGATTTTGGATTATATCTTATCCAGTGTTCCTTTCAATTATAGATCTATGGAGCAAACAAAGCCATCTTATATTTGGGGGTTATATATATATGTATATATATATATATATATATATTAGTTTGGGAGAGATGCTGTTTTGGAGAGTAGTGGGGGATAGGGCTAGAAAGGTATGAAAGGCCCAATTTATATAGAAGGCAGTAATCTTAAGGGACAGTCAGTCAACAAACATTTATCAAGTGCTTACTATATTACTGTCTGCTAATGTTCTTCATTTTCAAAAAGGACCAATGGAATTATGGGATGGGGGTGATGTCTTAACTTTCACATGAATTATATTTAAGTGTGGCAGAACTGCACAGTTGTCAGTCTCATTCTCTCTTCCAGAGTCATCAAAGTCTAGTGGCAGATAGTAGAAGTCAAGATGACTAGCAATGGGCCATAGTCATATAGGCACTATGGGAATACAAAGAAAAGTCAAAAACAGTCATTGTTCTTAAGAAATTCACAATTTAATATAGAAGATATCTTGTAAACAACTATGTACAAAACCCCATCCATCCAACCATCTATTTTCATATGTATATATATGTACGTATATATATATACATATATATATATATGCAAATACGATAAATTGGAGGTAATCAATAAAAGGATGTCGTTAATAATAAAGGATACCAGAAAAGACTTCTTATAGAAGGTGGGTGTTAGCTGATACTTGAAGGAAGCCAGTAAGGGCAGAAGACAGAGATAAAGAAGGAGAGAACTCCAGACATTGAGGGTCAGCCAATCAAAATGCCTGGAGTAAGAACATGTAGTATCTTGTTTGAGGAAAAGCAAGAAGGCTGTGTCATTAGGTCATGAAGTATAGAGAGGGGAGTAAAATGTACAAAAAGGGGATCATGTTGCGAAGGGCTTTGAATATGAAGCAGAAGACTTTATATTTGACACTGGAGGTAAAAGGGAGACACTGGAATTTATTAAAAATAAAATAAAATTATTAAAAATTAAATTTATCAGACCTGTACTTTAGGAAGGTGAATTTGAGTGAAGAATTAATTATCTGGCTGGTAAGGGGAGAGACTTGAGACTGGAGACCAACCAGAAGGACATTGCAGTAGCACAGGTATGAGGTAATGAGGTTCTATACTGTGTAGTTATTTTTTAAACATTTCTGGTGCTCTTACTTGGGGATTTCCTTAAGAGTTGGTTTATGAGCCTTATAGGAAAATCATACCCATCATTTTATGATGATTCTTAATCAAAAATGACATTAACTGATGATTATTTATCTTATTAACCAGACTTGGTTCTAAATTACTTTTGTCTATTTTCTGAAATCAAATCTACCCTCACAGAACATGAATTTATTCCCTTTTATTTATTCCCTTTTATTGATTTCAGAATAATTTATTATATATTCTTAAGGAGATTCCAAAAGTAGATACTCGAAAGTTGTTTGAGCATTAAAGGAAAACATCATCTCTTGTGGGGACTATTTTGAAGAAAATACTAGGCATTTGACAGTGAAAGTCATGCGATTTAAAAAAAAATTGCTTTACCTTATAGCTGACTCTCCCATGATGAGGATCATTTTCTTAAATTTGTGCCATTTTCTTCCCTTCTGCATTTTGGATTAGCAACATTGCCTATCAATATGACATTGTCTTGTACAACTTATCCCAGTAAGCTGATAAAATATGGAGCTGATAAAATGCATAAGTTCAAAATAGCAACTGGTTTAGAGTAATAGTTTAATTAGAAAGGCAGATGCTAGAAAAGCAGAGGGAAGAGAAGATGCTTTGGGAATGGAATGGGAGGGTAGAAGGACTTTAACAAATATCATTGAAGTTATTGTCACTAGCCTTCTCTCTCTCTCCCCCAGCTTCTTCACACCTGCTATTACAAGCCCTCTGGTAACTGGAATGGGTCTCTTCAGTAATTAGAAAAATATTTTAAATAATTCATACATTCAGGACCTCATTTAAGCTCAATATATTTGGCAACTAACTAGGAAAGGCCAGAATTGAGTATTTTCTACCTATTTAGCACTTGGTTAAGCACTACTTGGCACCTGCCAAATGGATCTCCACCATTAAGGGGAAATTTACACTGAAAGCTGTCCCAATTAAGAAGAAATCATTGATGTTCACAATCATTAGGCTAAATCACTTCCTGGGGAAAAGACTTGATAAAGCAGCTGCATTACTGAAATGGATTTCAAGACTCTATTCACACACTTACATGCAGACAACCCAATGCCAGGCACATTAAATAGACACAATGAGACTTCATTGAAGTGATTGCTGATAGTAGATTGAATGCATTCAACTGCCCAAATCCATGACAAAGTACTTAATTTTCAATCACTGGATAGTGGGATACACAACATTGCAAAGGGAAGAGCGAGAGTTAAGTGTTAGAGGACCTAAACTCAAATCCTGGTTTGACCTCTGAGGACTTATGGGACCTTTATTGCATATGGCAGGACCAGCAGACTTTTCCTGTCTTTGACACATCTTTCTTCCCCAAAGCAACCTAACTGTCTTCAGCTTCCTGGTCTGACGGCATAAAAGGTTCCAGCTAATCTCAGATTTGGGGGGTTCTCAAAATCACATAAGTCTCTATAAAATGATGACTTACTGACCAGAATGATTCCAGATTGAGATTGGGGTTCTACACTCAGAGAAGCTGAGTACATATACTTGTTATATATCTTTGCTGTGGTATGGCAAAGCTATTATTGCCTGTCCTTTGGTTGTTGAAGAGAATCAATAGCAATGATGTCTTGATTTGTGTGTGAACTGGATTTAAGTGAGGCAGATTCCTACAAAGTTGTCAATCTCACTCTGTCTTCAAGTCATTGAAATCTAGTAGCAGGACAAAAGTAAAGACAGCTAGGGATGACCCGGAAGACATTGGATAATTCTGACGTCTTCAGTGTCTGACCAAACTCTAAATGCTCCACAGAGTCTATTTTAGGTCACTTTCATGGCTGTTAAAACAAATTGTTCTCTTATGCCCCAAAGGCTATAAAACTCTGCATATCTTTTGATAAGGTAGTGCCATTACTGGGTCTGTATCCAAAGGATATTAAAAAAGAGGGGAAAGGACCCACATCTCCAAAAATATTTGTAGCAGCCCTTTTTGTAGTGGCAAGGAACTGGAAATTGAGTGGATGCCCATCTGTTGGGAAATAGCTAAATAACTTATGGCATATGAATGTAATGGAACACTATTCTATAAGAAATAATGAGTAAGAATGAAACAAGCAGAACCAGGAATGCATTGTAAATAATAACAGCAAGCTTGTCTCATTATCAATGATGAAAAACTTAGTTCTCAGTGGTTCGGTGATCCAAGAAAATTCCAATAAACTTTGTTTATTTATTTATTTATTTTCCTTTTATTAAAGCTTTTTATTTATAGAACACATGAGTAATTATTCTACATTGACCTTTGCAAAATTTTCTGTTCCAATTTTTTTCCTCCTTATTTCCACCTCTTCCCCTAGATGGCAAGAAGTCTAAAACATGCTAAATATGTTAAAATATTTGATAAATCCAATATGTGTATACATATCTATACAGTTATTTTGTGGCACAAGAAAAATCATATCTAGAAAGAGAAAAAAAACAGCAACTTAAGAAGGAAAACAAAAATGCAAGCAAATATTCACAGAAAGCATTAAAATGCTGTGTTGTGGTCCACACTAGTTCCCACAAGCCTCTCTGGATGTATGTGACTTTCTTCATCACTGAACAATAGGAACTGGTTTGAATCACCTCATTGTTGAAGAGAACTGTATCCATCAGAATTGATCATCGTATAGTCTTGTTGCTGTGTATAATGATCTCATGGTTCTGCTCATTTCACTTAGCATCAATTCATGTAAGTCACTTCAGGCCTCTCTGAAATCATCCTGGGGGTCGTTTCTTATAGAACAATAATATTCCATAACATTCATATACCATAATTTATTCAGGCACTCTTCAATTGATGGGCATCCATTCAGTTTCCAGTTCCTAGCCACTACAAAAAGGGCTGCCACAAACATTCTTGCACATGTGGGGCCCTTTCCTTCCTTTATGATCTCTTTGGGTATAGGCCCAATAGAAACACTGCTGGGTCAAAGTTTGATAACTTTTTGAGCATAGTTGCAAATTGCTCTCCAGAATGGTTGGATCCATTCCACCACAGTTCCACCAACAATGTATCAGTGTCCCAGTTTTCCCACATCCCCTCCAACATTCATCATTATCTTTTTCTGCCATCTTAGTCAATCTGACAGGTGTGTAGTGGTATCTCAGAATTGTCTTAATTTGCATTTCTCTGTTGAATAGTGACTTGGTGAACCTTTTCATATGACTAGAAATAGTTTCAATTTCTTCTGAAAATTGTCTGCTCATATCCTTTGATCATTTATCAATTGGAGAATGGCTTGAATTCTTATAAATTTGAGTCAATTCTCTATATATTTTAGAAATGAGACACTTGTCAGAACCTTTGAATGTAAAAATGTTTTCCCAGTTTGCTTCCCTTCTAATCTTGTCTGCATTTGTTTTGTTTGTACAAAAACTTTTTAACTTGATACAGTCAAAATTATCTATTTTGTGATTAATAATGGTCTCTAGTTCTTTTTTGGTCACAAATTCCTTCCTCCTGCACAGATCTGAAAGGTAAACTATCCTATGTTTTTCTAATTTGTTTATAATATTATTCTTTATATCTAGATCATGAATACATTTTGACCTTATCTTGGTATATGGTATTAGGTGTGAGTCAATGCCTAGTTTCTTCCATACTAGTTTCCAATTTTCCTAGCAGTTTTTGTCAAATAGTGAGTTCTTATCCCAAAAGTTGGGGTTGTTGGGTTTGTCAAACACCAGATTACTATAGTCATTGACTATTTTGTCTTGTGAACCTAACCTATTCCACTGATCAACTACTCTGTTTCTTAGCCAGTACCAAATTGTTTTGATGATTGCTGCTTTATAATATAGTTTTAGGTCTGGTACAGTTATGCCACCTTCATTTTTTCATTAATTCCCTTGAAATTCTTGACCATTTGTTCTTCTAGATGAATTTTGTTGTTACTTTTTCTAGGTCAATAAAATAATTTCTTGGGAGTTTGATTGGTATAGCACTAAATAAATAGATTACTTTAGGTAGTATTGTCATCTTTATTATATTTGCTTGACCTATCCAAGAGCACTTGATATTTTTCCAGTTGTTTAAATCTGACTTTATTTGTGTGGCAAGAGTTTTGTAATTTTGTTCATATAGTTCCTGACTTTCCCTTGGCAGATATATTCCTAAATATTTTATATTATCGACATTTATTTTAAATGGAATTTCTTTTTGTATCTCTTGCTGTTGGATTTTGTCAGTGATGTATAAAAATGCTGATGATTTATATGGATTTATTTTGTATCCTGAAACTTTGCTAAAATTGTGGATTATTTATAATAATTTTTTAGTAGATTCTCTAGGGTTCTCTAAGTAGATCATCATACCATCTGCAAAGAGTGATAATTTGGTTTCCTCATTTCCAACTCTGATTCCTTTAATCTCTTTTTCTTCTCTTATTGCCAAAGGTAGCATTTTTAATACAATATTGAATAGTAATAGTGATAGTGGGCAACCTTGTTTCACCCCTGATCTTATTGGGAATGTCTCCAGTTTATCTCCATTACATATGATGCTAGCTGATGGTTTTAAATAGATGCTACTAATTATCTTAAGGAAAAGTCCATTTATTCCTGTATTCTCTAGTGCTTTTAATAGGAATGTATGTTGGATTTTATCAAATGCTTTTTCTGCATCTATTGAGATAATTATATGTTTTTATGTTAATTTGGTTATTTATATAATCAATTATGCTAAAACTTTTCCTAATATTGAACCATCCCTGTATCCTGGTATAAATCCTTCTTGGTCATGGTGTATTATCCTGGGGATGATTTTCTATAATCTTTTTGCTAATATTTTATTTAAGATTTTTGCATCAATATTCATTAGGGAGGTTGGTCTATAATTTTCTTTCTCTGTTTTTCTTCTACCTGGTTTAGGTAACAGTACCATGTCTGTGCCATAAAAGGAATTTGGTAAGAGTCCTTCTTTCCCTATTTTTTTCAAATAGTTTATGTAGTATTGGAGTTAATTATTCTTCAAATGTTTGGTAGAATTCACATGTGAATCCATCTGGTCCTGGAGATTTTTTCTTAGGGAGTTGATTAATGACTTGTTCTATTTCTTTTTTCTAAAATGGGATTATTTAAATAATTTATTTCCTCTTCTGTTAATCTATTTTTGTAGGTATTCCTCCATTTCACTTAGGTTATCAAATTTATTGGCCTAAAGTTGGGCAAAATAATTCCTAATTATTGTTCTAATTTCCTCTTCATTGGTGGAAAGTTCTCCCTTTTCATTTTTGAGACTTACAATTTGACTTTCCTCTTTACTTTTTCTAATCAAATTAACTAGAGGTTTATCTATTTTATTGTTTTTTCCCATAAAATCAACTTTTAGTTTTATTTATTAATTCAATAGTTTTTTAATTTCAATTTTATTAATCTCTCCTTTTATTTTTAGGATTTCAAGCTTGGTATTTGATTGAGGTTTTTAATTTGTTCTTTTTCTATTTTTTTTAGTTGGAAGCTCAATTCATTGACTTTCTCTTTTTCTATTTTATGCAAGTAAGCATCTAGAAATATAAAATTTCCCCTTATAACTGCATTCCACAAATTTTGGTATGTTGTCTCATTATTGTCATTCTCTTGGATGAAATTTGCAATTGTGTCTGTAATTTGCTGTTTCACCCATTCATTCTTTAGGATGAGGTTATTTAGTTTCTAGTTGCTTTTTGTTCTATTTTCTCCTAGCCTTATATTGCATGTGATTTTTATTACATCATGATCTGAGAAAAGATGCATTTACTATTTCTTCCTTTCTGCATTTGATTTTGAGGTTTTTGTGTCCTAACACATGGTCAATTTTCGTATAAGTTCCATGAACCACTGAGAAAAAAAGTAAACTCCTTTCTGTCCCCATTTAATTTCCTCCAAAGATCTAACATACATTATTTTTCTAATATTGTTTTTACTTCCTTAACTTCTTTCTTATTTATTTTGTGGTTTGATTTATCTAGTTCTGAGAGAGTAAGGTTGAGATCCCCCACTATTATAGTTTTGCTGTTTATTTCTTTTTGTATGTCTCTGAACTTTTACGCTGGGAATTTCCATGCTATACCATTTGGTGCATGTTTAGTATTGATATTGCTTCATTATCTATGGTACCCTTCAGTAAGATACAGTTTCCTTCCTTGTCTCTTTTAATTACATCTATCTTTGCTTTTAGTTGATCTGACATCAGGATTGCTACACTTGCTTTTTTTTTTTTTTGTTGTTCACCTGAAGCATAATAGATTCTGCTCCAGTCCTTTACCTTCACTCTGTATGTATTATTATGCTTTAAATGTGTTCCTTGTTGTTAACATATTGTTGGATTCTGGTT
Organism: Myrmecobius fasciatus; assembly: GCA_023553655.1. NCBI lineage: Eukaryota > Metazoa > Chordata > Mammalia > Dasyuromorphia > Myrmecobiidae > Myrmecobius > Myrmecobius fasciatus. Next base: position 58,181 of record JAJPUD010006203.1, read on the forward strand.
TTTAATCCAGTTTGCTATTCTGCTTTATGGGAGAATTCATCCAATTCACATTCATAGTTAAAATAACTAATCCTGTATTTTCTGCCATCTTATTTACCCTAGGCAAATTTACCCTATCCCTTTCCCTCTTCTCCAGTATTTTGCTTTTTATGACTACTTCCCTCAAACAGTCCTTCCCCTTTAGAGCCCCACCCCCTTTTTTACACTCTTCTCCTAATTCTTCTGTTTTCCTTTCTATTGGTCTTTCCCTTTCTTTTCCCTTTTTCCCTCCTATTTCCTTATAAGGCAAGACAAGTGTCTTTGTGATACCAAATATGTCTGTCTATTATTTTCTCAGAACCAAATCTGATGAGATTAAGACTAACACAATGCTCAGCCCCCTCCCTTCTTTCTCTCAATTATAATGTTTTCTTTGCCTCTTCCTGTGATGTAATTTCCCCTATTTTACCTCCTTTTTTGTCTTCTTCCAGTGTGATCCCTTTTCTACCTCTAATTTCTTTTTCATATCATCATAATAAAATCAACTTATACCTTCATTCTCTAAGTATCTCCATAACAAAATATAGTTCTCAAGAGTTTTTTTTTTTCCATTTTACCTTTTTTTTTTTTTTTGATGTTTCTCTTTAGTTCTGTGTTTGGAGATCAAATTTTTTGTTCAGTTCTGGTCTTTTCATTAGAAATAGGTGAAATTCATCTATATCATTGAATATCCATCTTCTTTCCTGAAAGATAATGCTCATTTTAGCTAAATAGCTTATTCTTGGCTGTAATCCCAGTTCCTTTGCTTTTTGGAATATCAGATTACAGGCCCTTTGATCCTTTAAGGTGGACGCTGCTAGCTCCTGGCTGATCCTTATTGTGGCTCCTTGGTATTTAAATTGTCTCTTTCTGGCTTCTTGCAATATCTTTTCCTTGGTACAATAGTTCTGAAATTTAGCTATGATATTCCTTGGGGATTTAACTTTGGGGTTTCTTTTAGGAGGTGATTGGTGGATTCTTTTGATGGCTGTTTTACCTTCTGATTCTAAAATATCAGAATGTTTTCTTTTATGAATTCCTGTAAGAGGATGTCTAGGTTCTTTTTTTCATCATGGCTTTCAGGGAGTCCAATAATCCTTAGATTGTTTCTCCTACATTTGTTTTTCAAGTCAGTTGTTTTTCCTAGGAGATCTTTAACATTTTCTTCTATTTTTTCATTTTTTTTTGTTTTTGTTTGACTGATTCTTAAAGTCTTATTGAGTCATTCACTTCCATTTGTTCAATTCTAATTTTTAGTGTATTATTTTCTTCAGTTACCCTTTTTAGCTCCTTTTGTAACTGGCCAATTGAATATTTTTGTTCATTGCATTTTTTCCATTTTTTTTGTAATGATCTCATTTTGTTTCCCCATATTTCTTTAACTCTCTTTTAAGATCCTTTATGCAATCTTCAAAGAAAGCCTTGTGACATGGAGTCTAGTTTATTTCTCTCTTTGGAGCTTTTTCTGGAGTTGCTTTACCTTTAGGGACCTCAGGATTTGAGGTCTGCTCTTCTCTCTCTCCATAAAATCTGTCTGTGGTGAGAGTTCTTTATGTTTTTTTATTCATTTTTTAAAGTTTTAGGTCTATTCAAGGCAAAGGAGGGACACCCACTTTCATTTTCTCTGGGGCCTTTCTGCTGATTGATTTATTTCAGTGCTGGGCAGTTCTGCTGATTGAGTTATTTCAGGTGCTGGGCAGTTCTGCTGATTAACTGATTGCTTTAGGTTGCTATGTAATGGTAGCTTGGTCCGGTGTTCTTCTGGGGCTCAGTGGTTCACAATCTACATCCCACAAAAGGCAGATCTGCCAAACCACATGTTTACAATCGAGATAGATCAGCCCAAGAGGCTCACAGAAGGCTCCCAGGTGCATGGAAGTCACAACGTTCCAACTCCCGCTCCGACTCCCTGCCCCAGTCTCCTTGTAGTGCAATCTGGGTTCAGCAGACCACCCCCCTGCCCAATTGAAACAGACCTGTTTTGAAGTTCTTCCAGGGTTTCTTCTTCTTGAAATGTGTTGGTACTCCAGATATTTGTGGATTCTTTGACTTCAGAACCAGTCTAGAGGCTTCATCTGCTGTTGGTTTGTGAGAAAGTTAGAGGAGATTACAGAGACTGGTGTCTGATCTCCACCTATCCCAATAAACTTTGAATGGAAAATGCCAACGGCATCTAGAGAGAGAATTATGGATATTGAATGTAAATCAACACATGCTATGTAAACTTTTTCCCCTTCTTTTTCTGTTTTTTCCCCCCTTTCTCTCATGGTTTTTCCTTTTTGTTCTGATTTTTCTCTCCCAGTGTGATTCATAAAGAAATGTGTTTTTTAAAAAATGAATGTAGATGTATAACTAGAAAAAAAATGAAAAATTTAGCTGGGAAAAAAGAAATGATGAGCAGGCTTATTTCAGAAAAATCTGGAAAGACTTACATGAACTGAGCAAAAACCAAGAGAACATTGTACACAGTAGCAAAAATTTTATGTGATGACCAACTGTGGTGGACTTATCTCTTCTTAACAATGTGGTGATTCAACACAATTCCAAAAGACTTGGGATGGAATTTGTCATCTGCGTTCAGAGAGAGAACTATAGAAAATGAATGTAAATTTAACCATAATGTTTTCACCTTTTTATATTATTTATTTGCTTGGTTTTTTTCTTTCTTGTAGTTTTTCCCCTTTTGATCTGATTTCTCTTATACAACATGACAAATATAGAAATATGTTTAAAAGAATTGTACATATTTAACCTATATCAGATTGCTTGCTGTCTTGGGGAGTAGGGAATTAAGGGAGGGAAGAAGAAAAATTTGGGACACAAAGTTTTACAAAAAGGAATGTTGAAAACAATCTATGTGCATTTGGAAAAATACAATTTTTTAAAAAGAAATAAAATGTTCTCATCTTTCCATTCCACTGGGGAAGTTTTCACATGCTTGTGGTAGACATTCCCCTAATTCATTGAGAGATTTGAGTCTTGTCAGTTACTATCAATCTAGTTTATTATTTACTGGATTGTGGTCAATAAGAATACTACAGTTTCTTAATAGTCATAGGTGAGAGTTATGTGAAAGTTAAACAATAAAGTTAGATGAGTAGCTGTGAGAAGGGCTTGACAAGCCCTCCTACCAGAGGTACTAGTACTAAGAGAAAGTAAATTTCCTTTGTTAAATGTTTAATGATTCACAAATGCCTCATTTCATCCCAATATCAAACATAAACTAAGAGGGTACTGATTGTAGAATTGTGCCCATAGCATAACCTCTCTGGCCTTGGTTTCCTTAACTTCAAAATGAATATTATTATATCCTAGATCAGAGACATCAAGCATGAAGCTCAAGAGTCCATACTAGACCTAGAATGTGGTCACAAAATTAAGATTATACTGTAACTGGGAAATGTTTAAGAAAATAAATAATAATACAATGAAACATAGACAAAGGACAAAGTACTTCAGGAACTGAGATGAAAAAGATATTATAACCAGGTGAGTGGCTTTAGGTATGTGATCTTTCCAATGTTGGTAATTTCCTTACCTTTGTGAAGAAGAGATTAAGTGATTTTTAATGACTATTCTAACACTAACAATTTTAATAACCTATAACTCTATGATTCTTAATATTCACCTGAAAAAAGGATACTAATAGTTAGTTTATCTGAGGATAATTTGTGATAAAGCATGTGGATGAGTTTTGTCCTTTTAAATAGTATTCCAAATAAAATAATAGCAGAGTGTAGAGGGTAGGAAAGATTTTGCTTTTAAGCTTACTTGACTAATTTTCAACATGATTAGTTCTTTTGTAGAATCTTTAAAACAAAATTAATGGATTTGAATTCACCTTCCTGACTCTAGATCTGGTATTCTATCCACTATGCCACCTAGTTGCAGACTATATTATTATACCTACATTAGAAGAATTATATTTATATGAATTCTTCCCCAATAGTTTAATTTCTCTACCATGAGAAAATGTTTCATTATTCCTTCATTTTTCTTAGATGTACAATTATGTAAAATATTTCCATTTTAGTTATTTTGTATGAGAAGACTAGAATAAAAGAAAAAGTTAATTAGCATATTTCTATCTACAATCAATATCAGTTCTTTCTCTAGAGATGAATAGTAATCTTCTTCATTAGTTCATTGGCATTGCTTTGGATCATTTTATTGCTAAGAATAGCTAAGTCATTCACAATCTTTCACTGAACAATATTGCTGTTACTGTTTACAATACTCTCCTGATCCTGTTCACTTCATGATGCATCAATAATATAAATCTTCCCAGGTTTTTCTGAAATTATTTTGCTTGTCATTTCTTACAGCACAATAATATTTCAGTACAATCATATACCACAGCTTGTTTAGTAATCCCCCAATTGATGAGCATACCTTTGATTTTCAATTCTTAGCCACCACAAAAAGAGCTGTTATAAATATTTTTGTAAAAATGGGTCCTTTCCTTTTTTTTTTTTTTTTTGCTGAGGCAATTGGGGTTAAGTGACTTGCCCAGGGTCACACAGCTAGGAAATATTAAGTGTCTGAGACCAGATTTGAACTCAGGTCCTCCTGACTTCAGGGCTGGTGCTCTATCCACTGCGCCACCTAGCTGCCCCCTCCTTTCCTTTTTTTAAAATATCTTTGGGATATAGACCTAGCAGTGATATTGTTGGCAGGCAATAATCTTTTATGTGTAAATCATGTACTCATTTTGACTTTATATTGGTATATGGTGTGAGATATTGGTCTATACCCAGTTTTTGCCAAACTTTTTTCCAGTTTTGCCAGTTTTTGCCAAATTTTTTGTTCCAAAGTTTTTGTTCCAAAAGCTCACATCTTTGGATTTATTGTATAATAGATTACTATGTTCATTTGCTGTAATGTAATTTGAACCTAATCTGTTCCACTGATCCACTACTCTATTTCTTAGCCAATTTCATATTGTTTTTATAATTACTTTATAATTTTATAAGACAGTTTTAGATCTGGTGTGGTTAGACTATTTTCTTTTGCATTTTTTTCTATTCCCTTTATATTCTTGAGCTTTTGATCTTCCAGATGAATTTTGTTATTATTTTTTCTAGCTCCATAAAATTTTTTTGATAACTTCATTGGCATGGCACTGAATAAGTGAATTAACTTAAATAGAATTATCTTATCCATGAGCATTTAATATGTTTGCAATTGTTAGATCTGACTTTATGTGAAAAGTGTTTTGCAATTGTGCTTATAATTCTTTGGTTTGTCTTGACAGGTAAACTCCTAAGTATTTTCTATTGTTTATAGTTATTTCAAATGAAATTTCCATTTCTATCTGTTGGTGATGGACTATATGGTAACATATAGAAATGTTCTAGTTTTTATCATATCTAACTTTTCTAGGATTTTAATTATCTCCTTAACTTCTTTCTTGTTAATTTTTTAGTAAGATTTATCTAGTTCTGAGAGGGGAAAATTGACGTCTCCCACAGGTGTAGTTTTATTATTTTTTGCTTCTTGGAACTTACTCCAATTCATCTTCAAAATTTTGATATGATATCATTTAGTGCATGTATTTTTAGTATTGATATGACTTCATTATATATTGTACTTTTCATTACAATATGCTTTGTCTCTTTTAATTAGATTTATTTTTACTTTTGTTTTGTCTGAGATCATGATTACTATCTCTGCTTTCTTTATTTCAGATGAAGCATAATAAATTCTGCTGCAACCTCTTACCTCACCCTGTTTGTATAAATAACATATTGCAGGAACCTGGATTTTAATATATTTTGCTCTCTGTTTCCATTTTATGGGTGAGTTCATTCCATTCACATTTATAGTTATGATAACTGAGTATTTCCCTCCATGCTATTTTTCACTTATTTATGCTCCTCTCTCTCTTATCTTCTACTCTTTTCCTACTCAAAAGTATTTTACTTCTAATCACAGCTTTCAGCACATACCCTCTCTTTTATCAGTGTGCCCCTTCTCCTTCTATTATCCCTATACCTTTTTACTTCATTAAAGAATAAAATAAATTTCTATATCAATTGAGTGTGAATATTACTCTCTCTTAGAGCCAATTTTGATGAGAGTAAGGTTTAGTTTGGCTTGGCAAACTCCCCCCTCTCTTTTTCCCGTCTATTATAATAGTTTTTTCATGTCTCTTTTATGTGAGATAATTTATCCCATTCATTCTTTTGTCTCCTTCTTTCAGTAAAATTTTCTTTCTCACTCATTTATTTCATATTTTTGGAGTATTAGCCCATCAAAGTCACCTTATATCCACAACCTCTTTCTAAATGTACTCCTTTTGATTTCTCTTATAGTAATAAAGTTATTAAGAGTTACAAATATATTCTTGCCATATAGAAATATAAACAGAGTAACCTTATTGAATTTCTTATGTTTTTTTCTTGATTATTTCTCTTTTTTGGCTAAAGTTGTTATTTTGTTTTTACTAATAATTGATTCTTTATGTATACCATCATATCATCTGCAAAGAGTAACAATTTTGTTTCATCATTGCCTATCCTAATTCCTTATATTTCTTTTTCTTTTCTTATTGCTAAAGTTAACTTTTTTAGTACAATATTGAATGATAATGTTGATAATGGGCATCCTTGTTTCACCCCTGATCTTACTAGGAAGACTTCTAGCTTAGCCCCATTACAGATTATGGTTGCTGATGGTTTTAGATAGATATCACATAACATTTTAAGAAAAGCTCCATTTATTCTTATGTTCTCTAGTGTTTTTAATAGGAATGTGTGCGGTAATATGTCAAAAAACCCCAAGAACTCAAAATAGAATGTGAACTAGCCTGACATCCTTCTACACCAAATTTCATGGTAATGATTCTGGGGTTGGAACAAACTAGTTTACATCTATAATTTGAAAAGCCTAGGTTAGATGGTTTTCAAAATCCCCTTCCAGCTCTAAAATCTTATAATTCCATGCTTTTCTTTCTCTCTAGCAAATCCTGTTCTCACGTGTTTATCATTGTTGGAAAATAGCTAACAAATCAATTCATTCTGAAATACTTATGGCTAAGAATAGCTTAATAAATTAGTCTTTCCCAGAGGACTGTCTATTTTAATAAAAAGAAATACCTTTACTTATCAGGACTAATCTATAATGAGGGAGTCAAAAGCATTAGCCTCTGGCAGGTAAAAAATGACTGGGGGCAGAGAGGCCAATTGAGGTCTGCATTTCTAACACCCAAAGTAACCTTTTAGTGACTTTTTCAGTTTCATTTCTTCAAATAGGCCCTTAGCATAACTATAAGGATGAGAAAGGGAACAGTAAAGATAGGGATGATTCTGAAAGAGAAAAATGGACAACCAAGAGGAAGGTGAAATTAGCTGAGACTCCATTTAAACTCAAGAGGTAGCCAGAGTAAAGTACTAACAAGCTGGCAAAGAGGATTTGTGTAGTTGTACATATGAATCAAAAAAAATATGGCTCATGATGCTTCCCTGCACAATTGTGCTCAGAATGAAGCACGTACCACAGCCCTGCCTGTTAGGGTTTGGTGGCCCTTTCAAAATGAAGCTGCACAGCCTGTGGATGCTCATTGTGAAAATATGGGCTCTTAATGGCAGCACCTGCCAACCGTGGCTCAGGAGGAAGTTTGCTCAGTTAAGAGGGATTAGCTAATGAGGAAGGGAGCAGATAGTAACAGCTAGTGAGAAGGAGAGAAATGTCAGAAACTAAGCAGGCTTGGGTTTCTGTGCTAAAGGGTGGCTTGGTTGCTTTGTCTGACAGCTAGTGAGGAGGCTGTGGATTATATCTGAAGCCTTGTAGTTTTTTGTTTTTGCTTTTGTGTTTTTGTCCTGTGCTCTCCAAATAACATTTGGAACAATGACCTCTTAGAAGATGCCAGGCTGACTGGATCTAACTGATTTTTTGGCTGTTGTTAAGGAATGGGAGGAGAACAGGAATACTTTGTTTATTTGGCTTATGGATGAAATTGTTAGAAAAGCTCTACAAGGAAAGGGGAAGGGAGAGAAAAGGAAAAAGATGTGAGATACAGAGAAACACGTACACCGACAGAGACTGAGGGAGAGAGAGAAAAACACAGAGAGAGAGGAGAGGAGAGAGAAGAGAGAGGAGTGAGAGAGAGAGAGAGAGAGAGAGAGAGAGAGAGAGAGAGAGAGACAGAGAGAGAGAGACAGAGACAGAGACAGA
>JAJPUD010006203.1:66654-110856 GCA_023553655.1 Myrmecobius fasciatus
AGAGAGAGAGAGAGAGAGAGAGAGAGAGAGAGAGAGAGAGAGAGAGAGAGAGAGGTGGGGGGGGGGAAAGAGGGAGGGAGAGGAAAGCAGGGAGGGAGAGGAGGAAGAGAGACAGAGAAGGGGAATAGAAACATGAATGCCAGAGACAGAATAGAAACCTGGAATAGAGAAAAAGCACATGCCTTGAGAATGTTGATATGTTACCTCATTTTTATTTCTATCACGCCAGAGAAGTTGCTTCCATTCCCTTAAGCAGGATCTCTATCGGGTAGAAGTATTTAGCACTAACCTATTGTTCCATGAGGAACACTCTGGAATTATTTCTTTTACTGCTGAACTGCAACTTCCTCTGAGATACAAGGTGGCCACTCTTCATGCAGGAATATTAATTTGCTGAAATCCTTCAGTTGAAGTTGAAGGAAAACTCAACCCAATCAACTAAAAAAGCAAAGATATGTGAATAAAAATTCAGATTAAATCTGGATGTGTATCTAAACCAATAAACCTATCTTTTGTTATTCAGAAAACATTTATAAAGTGAAAGTATCTATTGTATGTGGTATACTATCCTAGGCTAGGGGAGATAAAAAGTTCATGAAAAAACTCAGAGTTTTTTTTAGCCTAGTAGATGAAAAAGAAAAAAAAAACCCACAAATATCTATAGTACATTTGGTGTTATCTGATCAAAGCAGTAGAAAGTTCCAAAACCAAATGTTATGTGATGCTGGATAGAGAAAAGTCTTTGTAGACAAGGACAATTAGAGAAAATTTAATATAGGAGGTGGTAAGTAAAGGGGACAATATTCTGGCTTTAGAGAGGGAGGATTTGGGTTAGAATCCTGGCTCTGCCACTCTTTCACCATGGATAAATCACTAAATTGCTCTGAGTCTCAGCTTCTTAACTATATTATAACATATAAGGTTCCTTCCAACCTAAATCAATAATGATGTATTTATTCCATTGGAACAGATAAAAAAAATCAACAAGAGAGTACACTTTTGGTGAGAGAAGATTCTTCCAGGAATGGGGAATTTTGTGAATAAAGATTGTTGTTCTTCATTTTTTAAGAGGACCAATGACATCATAGGATGGTGTCGATGCATGAACTGGGTTTAAATGAGGCAGAGTTGCACAAAGTTGTCTCACCCTCTCTTTCAAAATTACTTAAGTCCAGTGGCAAGACAAAAGTCAAGATGACTGGTGATGGTCCAGGTTGCAGTGGATGACCTTAGTGCCCTCCATGTCTGACCAAGGTCTACACGCTCTATAATTCCTGCTTTAGCAGCCTTTATGTCTATTGAAAAAAAAGTTCTTTTCACTGGAGGAAGTCTTCACATGCTTGGGATCAGCATCCCTCCAATTCACCTCAACCTGGTTTAGCTCCTCTGCTTAGATTGTTTACTGGGGATGTGACTGACTGCTGGGCAAATTATAGCTTCTTGGAGCTGCAAGTGTGACTTAAATGATAGGTGAGCACCAAAGGTGGATAAGCCGCTCTGAAAAAAGCTCAGCAAGCCCTCATACTGGAGGTGCTAGTCCTCCTGAACACCCCACAATCCTGTTATTAAAGGCATAGAGGCAGGGAAGCTAAGGGTACATTCAGAGCCATAGAGTAATATACTTTGAGTAGATAATAAAATGTGTGGAAGGAAATAATATGAAACAAAATAGAGATAAAATTGAAAAGAATAGTGGCAACTGGGTGGTATGATAGAGTACCAGCTCTGGAGTCAGGAGAACATGAGTTCAAATCTGGCCTCAGACATTTACTAGTTGTCTGACCCTAATTGCCTCAAAAAAGAGAATAGTGCTAGATTATGGGGGTCCTTGAATGCCAGGCTAAGGGGTTAAAGATGTACTTGGTAAGTAGTAGAAATATAGAAGGTTTTTGAGTTGAGGGACATGACTAGACCTATATATAAAGATATATTTTGCTTCTGGTTCTCATGACCAAAAGATGGAAGACTAGATTTTTTTTCAATCCTCTCAGTCTCTCAGATCTCTCCAATATAGGAATTATTTGCAACAGATTAAGCAATTTATACTGACTCCTCATTCTAAGACACCAAGAATTCCAGTGAAGTAAAAACCTGATTAACAGCTTGTTTTTGTTTGTTCAGTCCTTTCTGATTCTTTGAGAACAATGTCCATAGGGTTTTCTTAATAAATATCTTTTTTCTCCAGTGTGTCCCCATTTTACAATTAAGGAATGGAGGCAAATAAGGGTTAAGTGACTTGCTTAGGGTCACAGCTACTAGGTGTTTGAGGCTGATTTGAACTCAGATTTTCCTGATGCCAGGCCCAGTGCTCTATCCAGTATACTATCTAGTTTCAGTGAAGCAGAGAGAAGGCTAATCTCAAACACCCTGATTTAGCTCCCCCTCTCATATTGGTCACTACACTCTGCAAGACCCAATCCAAGGACATGCAACAGAATTCAACTCTATCTTTCCACCTTCTTCTCCCAGTGCTGGAAAAAAACAAAAGACAAAAGTTTTCTCTGCCTGGGACTGCAATGTAGCATTTCTGTACTGTTAGAGAGCTTAGGTGAAGAACTTCCTGAAGAACAGAGGAACCTGGAGCAGGACAATCTATTATGTGGGTATTTTTTTAAAACTAAGCTTGTAGGTCCACTAGGGACAATTCTGCCTTTCAAGAAGACATTTGGGACAGAAAATGAAGCTAATGAAGTGAGAATTGCTTATTGTGTGAGGAGGTCAAGATCCAGAGGCAAGAAAAAGTACAAATCAAAGTCAGAAAATGAATAATAGAGGAATACAAGGGGGAAAAACTTGTTATCAAACATCTCAGGAGAAAGAAAACATAAAAATCTTGAATATAAGCCAAGAGACCAATAGGAAAGATACCAACAGAAACGAATACAGATTACAGATCAGGTAACAGTCTAGACATAAATATCTAGATATTGAAATAAATAACAAAGGAAAATGAATCAGTACTTAGTGAGTTAGAGGACCCTATAAATTCTAAAGAGAATATGGAACCATAGAAAGATATTTATGACTAGCTTAAGATAGGAATAAGAATTATAAAAGCACAATCTATGATCCATATATCAGAGGTAATTGAGAAATAACAAAACAAAACAAAACACTGACATCATAGTGAAAAATTTCACCAAAGAAACAAGAGAGAATAATTGATTAGGAATACAAATGTATGGAAGTGAAGAACAATCAAACAAACAAAAATTAAAATATATCGAGATAACTTGAGATCTTAAGACTCTTGGAAAAAAAAAAACACAACAATTCAAAGAAACTGAATATCACAATGCAGGAAGTTAAAAAAGGAAACTTGAACTTTTCAACACAGAAAATAGAGGAATCAAAAGAATCTACAGATCACTTTCAAAAAACACAAACAAGAACAAAACTTTTTGCTACTAACTCTGACATATAGTAGTTCCATTTTATAAATCTAGTGATAAATAACAAATTCTGCAAGGGACCAGAAGAAAGATATTCAAGTATAAAAGAAAGGAAATTTAAATGATATAAGATTTTTTTTTGTATCATCAGAAACCATAGGAGGGAATAAAATATCCCAAAGAAAAAAAATCCCAAAGAGCAAAGGAGTGGCAAGATGGCAACTCAAAATGAGTATTTTGCAAATATGAACCTAACCATAAATGAAAAAAACAACAACAAAAAACTGTCCATATGCCCCAAAGGCTATCAAAGTATGCATACTCTTTGATCCAGCAGTATCTGTACTGGGCCTGTATCCCAAAAAGATGATAAAAAGGGAAAAGGATCCATATGTGCAAAAATGTTTGTAGCAGTGCTTTTTGTAGTGGCAAAGAACTGGAAACTGAGCGGATGCCCATCAGTTGGAGAATGGTTGAAATGTATGTTATGAAATATTATTGTTCTATAAGAAATGATCAGCAGGATGATTTCAGAAAGGCCTGGAGAGACTTGCATGCTAAATGAAGTGAGAAGTGAGTAGAATCAAGAAAACATTGTACACAGCAACAAGATTATGTAATGATCAAATCTGACGAATGTGGCTCTTTTCAAGAATGGGGTGATTCAGGCCAATTCCAATGATTTTGTGATGGAGAAAGCCATCAATACCCAGAAAGAGAATTGTGGGGACTGAGTGTGTGTCACAATACAGAATTTTCACCTTTTATTGTTTGCTTGCTTTTTGTTTTCTTTCTCATTTTTCCTTTTTCATCTGTTTTTTCTTGTGCAGCATAATTGTGGAAATATGTCTAGAAGAATTTCACATGTTTAATATATATCGAATCACTTGCTATTTGAGAGAGGAGGTGAGGGGAATGAAGGGAGAATAAACATTTGGAACACAAAGTTTTGCAAGGGTGAATGTTAAAAACTCTGTTTGCCTGTTTTTGAAAATAAAAAGCTATTATTTTTAAAAAGGTGGAAAAAATAACCTCATAAGAAAAAAGAAAAGAAAAGATGTTCAATTAAAAAGTGATGTTAGAAATTTGGAGCTATGCTCAAAAAGTTATCAAACAGTGCATACCCTTTGACCCAGCAGTGTTTCTACTGGGCCTATATCCCAAAGAGATTTTAAAGGAGGGAAATGGCCCCACATGTGCAAAAATGTTTGTGGCAGCCCTTTTTGTAGTGGCAAGAAACTGGAAATTGAAAAGATGCCCATCAATTGGAGAATGGCTGAATAAATTATGGTATATGAATGTTATGGAATATTATTGTTCGGTAAGAAATGACCAGCAGGATGATTTCAGAGAGGCCTGGAGAGACTTACATGAACTGATGCTGAGTGAAATGAGCAGAACCAGGAGATCATTATACACGGCAACAACAGTACTATATGACGATCAATTCTGATGGACATGGCTCTCTTCAACAATGAAATGTTTCAAACCACCTCCAATTGTTCACTGAAGAAAGCCATATACACCCAGAGAGAGGGATGTGAAATGTGGACCACAACATAACATTCTCATACTCCTTGATTGATGTTTGCTTACATTGTGTTTCCTTTATCTGATATATCGTTTGTGTAGACAAGATTTTTCTTGCACAACAATGACAAGTTTGGAAATATGTATACATATATTTGATTTACCAATATTTTAACATAATTAACATGTAGTGGATATCCTGCCATCTAGGGGAGGGGTGGGGAGTTGGGGGAAAAATTTGTAACGGAAAGCTATGTAAGGGTTATTGTTGAAGAATTACCCACACATATGTTATGCAAATAAAATTAAAAAAATAAAATTAAAAAAAATAAAAAAATAAATATGAAAAAGTAAAAAAAATGTGATGTTAGAAGCCTTCCCTCAAAGAAAACCAAACTTAAATGAATTATTTGCTTTTCAATCACTTCAGAAAACAAAAATAAAAGAAAGATAAATATAGCAGTCAATGACAACAATACGAACAACAACAGAATAACAAAATCCAAGAGACAGTAATAGAAAATGAAATACCATTTTTTTTATAATTACAAGATGAAAAATATTTGGGGATCAATTTACCAAAGCACACAAAATACTTGTATTATTTCAATTACGAAGTATTCCTTAAAGAAATACAGAACAATAAATAGTTAAGGAAATATTTACTGCTTATGTCTGGACCAAGTTAATATAAGAAAAATGCCAATATTACTAAAATTAATTTACATTTTAATGCAATACTATGTATTAATATGTGTCAAAAAGATACATTATAGAAATCAACAAAGTGGCAAAATTCATTTAGAAAAATAAAAGATCTTGGTTGACAAGAGAAATAATAAAAATCAAGGTGGGAATAGTACTTTCAGACTTCTAACTATATAATTTTATAAAGAAGTAATCATTAAAACTCGTATGATTTAAAAAGAGGTAGATTAATAGAATAGACTATACAAGGGAAAATCAGTGACAGTGGAACTCAATAACCTGGTGTTCAATAAAGCAGAAAACATAAATTACTTAGAGCATATTTCCTTACTTATTAGAAACTGAAAATCTGGAAAGCAATGTGGGAGAAATTAGACTCAGGCTAACACCATATTCTGCAATATATTTCAATAGATTTGCAATCTTAATATTAAGGATCATAGTAAAAAAAATTAAAAGAGAAGCAGCTATAGCTTTCATATTTATGGGGAAATCTATCCTTAACAAAATAAGAAGTATAAATAATGATTGAAGATGTTGTTGATGAACCTTTGTTTTTGAAGAGTACCTATGACATGAATGATTTCTTGACTTGCAAGTAAATTGGATTTTAGTTAGGAAGAGTTGCACAAAGTTTCAGTCTCTCTTCCGGAGTCAATGAAGTTTAAAACAAACATACAAAAAAAGAGCCAGGCAAAAAGGGGCAGCTAGATGGCACAGTGGATAGAGCCCTGGCTCTGGAGTCAAGAGAACCTGAGTTCAAATCCTGACTCAGACAATTAATTCTTACTGGCTGTGTAACCCTGGGCAAGTCACTTTAAACAATAACAAAAGACAAAAATCAGAATTAGTGCTGATGGCTCAAGATACTTAGAGCTTGGTCACATTTGACCAATGCCTGCTACAGCTATATTCCTGGTTCTTAGAAGAAATTGTTCTCTTCCATCTATTCTACTGGGAAATGCTAGGAGGTAGACATCATCTTAACCCACCAATGAGTTTGAGGTTTATTGCTTACCCTCAACCTAGTTTAGCCTGTCTGCCAAGATGTTTTTACTGGAGTGTGTCTGCTACACACACATGCTACAGAGACGCAGGTGAGAATTGAGTGATAGTGGACACTAGAGGTAGATGAGTAACCCTAAAAAGAGCTTGGTAAACCCTCATATCAGAAGTACTAGTCCTCCTGAATATCCATATACCCCCAAAAAGATAAAATAGATATCTTTAATTATCTAAATATGAAAAGCTTCTGCAAAGAAAAAAATCATGTGCCTATGATAAAAAAATCAACTGCAAAAATCATTCTATCAATCAAATTTCTCTAAGGGTTTGTTATCCAAGATATATAAATGATTAAGATATATTCTTATATCATAATGTAGATATTGTGTTTTGTGTTTTGTGGGTTTGTGCTTTGATGGATTTGTATATGTATGCAAACACACACATACATACACACTCTACATATACATTCAAAAGCATTCTCTCCTAGTTTGAGATCAAAACATATGAACAAATAGTTCCCCCCAAAATTGCAAATTATTAACAATTGTAAACTAGTTGAAAGAATGCTCAAAATCAGTAATAATAAGATATATGCACATCAAAACAATTTAAATTTAACCTCACATCCAATAGATTCACAAAGATGACAAAAGATGAAAAGAATTAATGTTGGAGGAGTTGTGGAAATTGATAGTCTTGTTTGTAAAGCTGTGAATCAATACAATGGAAAGAAATTTGGAATTATATAAATAAAGTGTCTAATGTGTTTATACCCTTTGACCAGATATTCTACTACTAGGTTAGGAGATCATTGATAAAAAGAAAGTCTCTCTATATACCAAGTGGTATATATGGGGTGGTACTTTTTGTGATCACAAAGAAATAGAAAAAAATAGATGCAAATTGATTGGAAAAATGGATTAACAGTGAGAGAATGGAATATTACTGTGATGGTAGAAGAAGACAAATGGGATGAATACAGAGAAGTACAGAAAGAGCTAAATGAAGTGATGTTAAATGATGTAAGTGGGTCCTAGAAAACAACATACATGATAAATATAATAACAAATGGAAAGAACCATCATAAAAAGGGAAAAGGAAATTTTGTAAAATTATAGCTACAGGAAAAAAAATTAGGTATGAGAAGATACAATTACTTTACTAACTCTGGAAAAGTGAAAGGTCCATGAGCACAGATTACATATTTTCAGAATTTTTTCAATATATTTATCGATTGTGCTGATTTTTTTCTGCTTCTTTTTCTTTTTTAAAAAATAATTTAAATTTTAAAAATGTTATTTGTTCAATGAGATGGGGAAAGGAAGAGGATGAGGAAATTTTGGTAATGCAAAAAAAGATGTTACAAATGTTTTTAAGAGAAATTTTAAGCTGGCAATTGAATGACGAATCAAACTAGAAAGGGAGAAAGAGATCAGAAAACTTTTTTTTTTAGCATCCATGACTATAGCCATAATTCAGGGAGGTGGAAATGAGGACTATTAATTAAATGATGGCAATGAAAATACAGAGGAGACAGATTTAAGACATGGCATAATTGTCCGGATATGATCGTTGATTGCATACAAGACATAGGAGAGAGAGAAAAGATGAAGTACCAAGGTTTTGAATGTGGAAGACCCAGATAAACAGAGTTACAATAAGGAGCAGATTTGAAAGCAAAGTTACACAATCCAAACCTTAGTGAAAACTACCTTATCTTCAAGATTCTGCAATAGCCACATGTTAAGGAAACCATGCCCTTTGCTTGACGCCACAACAAAGTGTGATTTTGAGGAGAACACTTATTCCCCAGACTGTTATCTCATTTCCCACAACACTTTTCTATGGGCCTTTTATTCAAATGCTGGTCAAGTCTGGCTCCATTTAGCTCCTGAAACATGACTGAAAAAAAGAGCCAAAGGTACAGATGGGAGGGAGGATGTGTTTTCTTCTTTAATAGATTGACACATAAAAAATAATAGGCCCCAGGGCTCTCCTTGTACTCTTGGAAGAGTCTGTTCTGTTTTTTAATCAAATAAAAAGCAAAATAGTTGGAAAGAGTCAAGGAATTATGGCCACCTGAAAAGATGTTACATGTTCAATGAATCATACAGATGCCAGGAAGAGGAAAAAGAGCAGATTGGAGAAAGGAGAAGGGATTATAGAGGAAATGAATAAAATTTATAACCTGTGAGTTTGGGGAAAACATTTCCTGGTAAAAAGTAACCTTAGAAAGATTAAAGGTCAAGATATTTTAGAAGTCAAAAAAAGGGAGCTACATTTGTGCAAATTGTGTAAATATTGTGTAAATAGATAGCCATTCAGTCTGTATTTTATTCAGCAACAGGATAATTCCACTATCTCCTCCCAGGGTAACCCAGTATTCTGATATTGACTAGAGATCTCAGGTACCTCTTGCTCCACCAAAATGGTCTGATGAGTTAGCTATAGGAAAGCATTCTTATGGAAACAGACCTCTCTTTGGGGACTCCTGAGAAAACAGGGATAATAAATCACAACCTCAAGGTTAAAATATTTCCTTCCCAGCCCTTCTCAGAAACTTACCTGCCATCCTGTCCCTATTAACAAGGAAAGTGGCTGAGTAACCTTACCTCGTAGGCTCCTTTTGACCTCCAATTTGTTGCCCTAAAACCATTTAAAGCTAGCTATACACATACACCCATATCCATATATACACACATACAGAGAGAGACAGGGAGAGAGAGACGGAGAGAGATTAAATCTGGACCCCCACATTGGGAGGAAATTAGAATAGTTTATTATCATGTTTAACATATAGCAATCAACCAGAGTGTATATGCACATGGACTGCATAGGATGTAATTACTGGGTTGGGGAGATGGACTTTTATTCAGAGGGGTAAAGAAGTGAGGGGCTTTTCAAGCGGCTCCAGTCTGTCTCATAGTTCTTAGAAAGGCACACAACATTATTTACTTTGGTGCAGAATTGCACCATCTGTTACTAAGAGCTCTGACTTTTGAGATACTCCTGGGCCATACAAGGAGGCAAGACCAGGAGGTAGTTAGGGAGTAGGGGCAAGGTGGAGGGACTTTACAAAATAGAGTCAATTTTGACTACATTGCTACAACAATATATACATATACATATGCCTATATTTATGTGTGTGTGTCTTTCTTTGTTCTGTAGAATTGCTATCTAACTGCCAATTGCCCACTAGTTGATGTTAATTAAATTTTTTATCTTCTGGCCTTGATTCTTGATCTATTGATTTCCAGCAAATGGACTGGGAGGAATTACATTATAGCATGGTCTTAGGATTTAAGGAATTTCCTAATAGGAATTTTTCCTAGCTTCCTTTCTGATAATATACTAATTTGTTTAGTTTTAATTTAGGGAGAAAAATGATTTTCAATGACGTTTGAGTTGTGTTTTTTTTTCTCTAACTCAGGCAGCTGAACCAATAAGTGGATTCCCCACTATAACACCCACACACCCATATCTAACACCCACA
The DNA here is from genome assembly GCA_023553655.1 of Myrmecobius fasciatus. Classification (NCBI taxonomy): domain Eukaryota; kingdom Metazoa; phylum Chordata; class Mammalia; order Dasyuromorphia; family Myrmecobiidae; genus Myrmecobius; species Myrmecobius fasciatus. The sequence continues at coordinate 76,786 of JAJPUD010006203.1, forward strand.
CACCCATATCTAACACACACCCCCACACACAATTTAGTGAAAAAATCAACAAAGTGACAATCAGAAAGAGGCAAAGAGGAAAAGGGAGTGGAATCAGGAGAGCAGACTCAGGGAAGGAACAGTTACAATCAAAGCAAATTTCAACTTTGGAGAGTAAATCAGAAAAAGAGGGATTCAAAAGGTAGAAAGGAAGTATAAGTTCTATAAATAGGGTCTACTTATTATAGTTTATATTGGTTTTTCTTACATAACTCCTTTCCCAGCCTCTGTTAACCTCCAGTCCTTCCTGGAACTTGTGTTGGTTTCTATAGCATGGCTTCTTCCAAACATTGTAGTACCATTCACTGGGATGAACCCTTATACTTCAGCTTTATTTTGTTTACTTCAGCTCATGCCCCTTTCTCTGGAATGATCATCCTCCCAACCTCTACTAGTCTCTGTTGTCTTTTTTTTTTTGTAAAGTTACAGACTAGATAGAGGAGCTTATTTCTGTTTCTTTTGATTTTCTTTATCATTATCATAAAGGAATTAAAAAAATAATAATCGCTTTTTATTTTTCAAAATACATGCAAAAATAGTTTTCAAAACATTGTGATAGGGGCAGCTAGATGGTGTAGTGGATGGAGCACCAGCCCTGAAGTCAGGAGGACCTGAGTTCAAATCTGGCCTCAGACACTTAACAATTCCTAGCTGTGTGACCCTGGGCAAGTCACTTAACCCCAATTGCCTCAGCAAAAAGAAAAAAAAAAACAACAAAAACCCAAAACAAAACATTGTGATCCATTTCCCCACACGCCTCTTACTCCTTGACCCGGTTCTTTCCTGGACAGCAAGTAATCCAATGTAGGTTGAACATGTGCAATTCATAAAAGGCTCTTCTTAAATATTTTTCCTGGGATGTAGTTAAGAGAGTTGACCTTCTCTATAACCTTTCCCATCATGCTCTTAACCATAAGTCCTAATCATGAATTATTATCTCTACTGTTTTAGATTTCATAAGTTGTCCAGCTTCTGATTTGGTATCTGATCCACATGTTCCTCAGTAATTCCTTGCTGGCTCTTTAGCTCATCCCTGCCTTCTCGTCTGAAATAGTTCTCTCTGAAGCCAGATGCTGAATTTCTAACTTAATCTTTTGAACCTTTCCCAGATTCTTCACTCTTGATCACATTTAAAAAAAATTTTTTTTAATTTTAATTTTTTTAATTTTAATTTTAATTTTATTATTTTTATTTTCATTAATACTTTTTATTTGCAAAACATATGTATGGGTAATTCCCAAACATGAACCCTTACAAAGCTTTCTGTCACAAATTTTTCCCCCCCTACTCCCCACCCCTCCCCTAGATGGCAGGATATCCACTACATGATAACTATGTTAGAATACTTAATAAATCAAATATATGTATAGTTATTGCATCATTTTTTGTGCAGGAGAAATCATATCTACAAGAAAGAATAATCTGATAAAGGAAATACAATGTAAGCAAACCTCAATAGAGAACATGAAAATGTTATGTTGTGGTCCACATTTCACATCCCTCTCTCTAGGGGTATGTGGCTTTCTTCACTGAACAACTGGAACTGGTTTGAAGCATTTGATTGTTGAAGAGAGTGATGTCCATTAGAACTGATACTCATATAGTATTGCTGTTGCGGTGAATAATGATCTCTTGGTTCTGCTGATTTCACTCAGCATCAGTTCATGCAAGTCTCTCCAATCCTCTCTGAAATCCTCCTGTTGGTCATTTCTTACAGAACAATAATATTCCATAACATTCATATACCATAATTTATTCAGCCATTCTCCAATTGATGGGCATCTTTTCAATTTACAGTTTCTTGCCACTACAAAAAGGGCTGCCACAAACATTTTTGCACATGTGGGTCCCTTTCCCTCCTTCAAAATCTCTTTGGGATATAGGCCCAGTAGAAACACTGCTGGGTCAAAGGGTATGCACTGTTTGATAACTCTTTGAGCATATCTCCAAATTGCTCTCCAGAATGGTTGGATCCGTTCACAGTTCCACCAACAATGCATCAGTGTCCCAGTCTTCCCACATCCCCTCCAACATTTATCTTTATCTTTTCCTATCATTTTAGCCAATCTGACAGGTGTGTAGTGGTACCTCAGAGTTGTTTTAATTTGCATTTCTCTGATTGATAGTGATTTGGAGCACCTTTTCATATGATTATAAATAGTTTTAATTTCCTCATCTGAAAATTGTCTGTTCATATCCTTTGACCATTTATCAATTGGAGAATGGCTTGAATTCTTATAAATATGAGACAATTCTCTATATATCTTAGAGATGAGACCTTTATCAGAACCCTTAAATGTAAAGATGATTTCCCAAGTTGATGCTTCCCTCCTAATCTTGTCTGCATTAGTTTTGTTTGTACAGAAACTTTTTAACTTAATATAATCAAAATTATCTATGTGGTGTTCAATTAAGAGTTCAAGATCTTCTTTGGACATAAATTTATTCCATCTCCACAGGTCTGAGAGGTAAACTATCCTATGTTCCTCTAATTTGCTTATAATTTGATCACATTTTTTGGTCTTCCCTAGTTTCCTTCTGTTATTTCAAGTGGTGGTTATTGTACCAGTCTTCCCATTTATTTTGTATTGACTTTAGTTTCTATAAAATTGGACTATTTCCCTTCTATATCTCATCTTTCTCTACTTGCACCTATTTTTTCATGGTGTTCCAGTTCACTAATATTCTTCTAAAATTTTTTAAAAATTTATTTTATCCTGAACTCAAAAAATAAAACAAAAATTTCCATAGCATAAAATAGAAAAAAAGATAATTGTATATGAAACTGCAAATTTATTATGTCCAACTTACTACTCCTTTTAAATATATAATAAAGTTATCTTATCATATAATTTTCTTTTTTCCTTCCCTCATCTACCATCTGCTCTAGAAATGGCTATTACTAAGCACAGATATGTATATATGTAAACCATTATATATATAACACATACATATATGCATGCACTTTTATTTATCAGTCCTTTTTCTGGATAGAGATAGAGGCTTCCTTCATATGTCCTTTGTAATTAATTTGGATATTTATAAATATAGCATTTATAATAAGTGACTAAGTCACACAAAATTTTTCTTAAAACAGTATTGCTGTTACCATATCAGTTGATTAATCTTCAGTGACCTCAAGGTCACTTACCATAAGCCCTACACAAAAGTCTTTTCTGTAAATCCAGTAGCATTTTTAAAAGTCCCAATTACTCCTTCTTGAGCTTAATGAGAGTAACTCTTAAATCCATATAAATTCAGGGAAAGGAACTTTTACCTCACTTTTTTTTGGTGAGTTGGGGTAAATCCCATTATCCACTAGACAAAAAAGCTATTAGGTGTTAGCCTAGCTATTAAGACATTTCCTTTTAGACCTGCCCTTTTCTGTTTACTTAAAAGTTAAGGAGGTACTTTGTACAATTCTACAATTCATTAACATATTAATATATGAATCATAGCTCATTCAAATATGAACAATAAAGTTAAATTCACCACATATCTCAAAGAGCAAAATGAAAAAGAAAAACTTAGGTGAAGTCTAATAGGCTTAAAGAAAATGCTCTAATGCTTCTTTGGTATTGACAAGAGCACAAGAGTTTTTGGGAGAGGAAGAAAGGTAATATTCTTGCTTTAAAAGACTGCTGCACTTTTGATTCAAATGCATTGTCTCACTGTGCAGCAAGTTTTATATTCCTTATTATCAACTGGTCCTAAAACATAACAGCTTTCTGTACTGAAAAGATAAAGTTGGATCTGTTGTTCATTGACAGCAAGGAAATTAGGATGAGGGGAGAAATGACTTGGATTTTTTTTTTAATATGATGGGCTCCTTATTTAGGGAAATGGAAGGAGCATTGGATAGAGGACCAGAGTTCAAATCCTTACTTGATATTTATTATCTTGGTGACTGTTGAGGGTGAGAGATACTCTAACAGCCATGGAGGTCCCCCAGGCTGATGTCACAGGTTTGCAATCCTAGCCTCCAAACAAAGTTTTTGGCAAAATCAGGTTTATTACACTGAAAAACTCTTTCCCTCAGTGGGCTGTTTCCTGATTAGGAAGATAGTAAAGTTTTGGGCACAGAATCTTTTTATTTAGCCTTCTATGGTTTGGGGTTAGGGAGCAATTAGGGGCTAATTTCCAAATCAATAAAGGGTGGTTGTTTCCCAGACCAAAGTGATTCCCAGATTAATTGGAGGTGGGAGTTTCCCATGGGAATCAGGTAGGAGGGTGGGGATCATTTTTAGGAATTTCCCCAGGCCAGGTGGCCCACCCTCCACAAAGATCAGGGAGACACAGTTCCTATTGCATCATGACTTTGGATAGGTAACATAATTTCTCAGTTTCTTATTAGTAATAAGAGAAGGTTGAATTAGATGACTACTAATGCTCCTTACCAACTTTAAAACTGTGATTCCCATTCTTTGGAGTCTCTTATGTGCCATAGAGAAAGAAATGGAAAGGGAAGGATTATAAAAGGAAAGATAAAAATAAAATTGGATCAATCACCTCTCTCCTCTGTAGCTAGAACTTTGTTAGTACTAAAGAAATAAACCTTCTGATAAAAGAATAGCATGGATGAAGAAAAGTCAAAAAAACCCTTCAGATTTCTTGATAGTCAATTGTTCTATCTTCTCTGACCAAAATCTTTTCAGAAACTTATACATGTCAGAATAATTTTGTTTGTTTAATATGGCAATGAAATAGAGATCACCAAATTCAAGAGATACATATAGCATGCATGTTTGCATATAAACCTAAGGATTTGAGTAGATGAATTGGAAGTTTAAAAACTGATCCCAAAGGACCCAAAGTTAAAATACTTTGTCATACAAATGAAATTAGTACAAATGGATTCTATGTAAGATGCTCTTTTGTGTTTTTACACAAGAAATGCACAATTTCTTTCATTTCTTCAGAAACGAATACACAAATCTAAAAAAATTCAAATGAATGATGCATGTCTGGCATTAGATCCTAAGGTAACCTCAGTGGGTGTAGGGTGTGTTCAGAGAAGACTAGTATCTGATGTGAGGGCTGCTGAGTCCTTTTTAGGGCTATTTTCCACTTTTGGTATCCATTTGATTCACTCTCACCTATGGCTCCAGAAAAGTACAGCATGAATAGTGATCACATCCTAGTAAGTTGTTAAGCACATGGGCTAAACTAGGTTAAGGATAACCAAGGAATCTCAAACCCTATGGTGAGTTGAGGAGTGTCTACCCCACGCATGTGAAAATTTGTTTTGATAGCTATGAAAGCAGCTGAAGCAGGCACTGGTAGAGTGCTCATACCTTGTTTAGACCTCAAAAATACCAGAGTCATTCACTGCATCTTCATTTATTACCAGTCATCTTGGCTCTGTCTTGCCACTGTACTGTGATATCTCTGGAAGAACGTGTAAGGCTGATGACTTCATGAACCTTGGCCTTACTTAAATTGATGAGGTAAAATAAGCACCAGGAGGGAGAGGTAAATGTGAAATAGACTTGGGAGAACTAAATGAATTACAAAAAGAATATTATATAAAAATAGCATAATGAAGATTCAATTCATGACATTGAGCAACCATGACAAGATGTCTATCACAGATTTACAATGTTTTGCTATTTATTATGTGCATTAACAAAGGAAAAGATAAGTTCTTTAATGGAACTCACAATTAACCAGGAGGAAGAAACCATTAGGGGAAGACGCTGTAACATGCCCACTTCATGGCAGGCTTAGTCCTGAAAAGGAGTTAGAAAGGAAAGGAGAGTTATTTATTTATATGAATAGCTTCATGGGATTAAGAAATTACAATGTAGAGTCATAAATGAATGAGCAGTTTGCATTTGGAGTACATAATTTATAAAGTCTCAGGGAGCAGAGGCAGAATCTATGAAATAAGGAGAAGAATTAGGAATGAGTTTGGAGAGATAAAAGTGGGATCTAGGAGTAGCTGGGTAGAATCTACCTGGATGACCAAATCTCAGAGTTGTCTAAAGATGTACTAATCAAGATCTCAAAGGTTGTTTAAAGGTGCTAACTAGACAATCTCCAGAGATAAGGGGATAGACTATACACTATACAAACAGGACAGTCTAGGAGAACTAGCTTCCTTTTGATACTCTTTTGTGTATTTTTATGGTTGATAATAGCAGGTTAGGCTCCTCCCTGATAAGGAAAGTGAATAGTCTGGTTTCAAAGTCAAAAGATATTATCCATACCACTTTACCATTTTTATTTATCTCAGAGTCCTGTGATGAGAGACAAGTGATGAAGCAGCAGGTATGAATACACTGGAAGCTGTAGTCAATAACCCTGAATACCAGCAGCCCAGACCATGGGGTCATCTTCTCATGTGAAGCAGCAGTGGGATTTGGCAACCCACTGGATGCAAAGAATGCAGCCTTTTAAGGATCTCACTGTTCATCTCTATTGAAAAAGTAAGTTGAATTATTAACATGTAGTGGACTTCCTGCCATCTGGGGGAGGGGAGGGGACTGGGGGTAAAATTTGTATTGGAAAGCTTTGTAAAGATCAAGGTTGGGGAACTACCCATACATATGTTATACAAATAAAAAGCTTAAAAAAAAAAGAAAAAGAAAAAGTAAGTTGACAATTTTTAGGGCACCTTTCCTAGCCCTAGAGCCCTAAAAATTGTCAGTTTACTCAACACTGACCTGATTACTATCTCAGATGAGGATCCTGCCTTGTGGTTGAAACACACAAAAACTTCTGCAAAGTTGATTCAATTCATCATTGGCACATGGAATGTGTGCATACTGATAAACAACACAAAAGCCAGTAGACCTAAAAGACAAAAACAGTTCTTTTTGAAAGAATTCAACAATGTATTAATAGCAGCCCTGAGAGAAACAAGGCTGGCAAATGAAATCTAAGTTACTGAAGTTGGAGTTGAACATGTTTTTTCTTTAAGAATGATTACCATGAATGGGATTGTCTAGAAGTTGGTGTAGATTTTGAGATCAAAATTAATCTAGTCAAAAATTTTGTGTGCCCCAAAAGGAGTGAATTAAAGGCTCATGACAATGCAATTGCCACTTGCCGGAAAACACTATATCAGTGCCTATGCTCCATAATGACAAATCCTGAAGAGGTCAAAGAAAAATTTTATGATGGCCTGGAGACTTATCATCAATGTGTAAAAAGAGGACTATAATTCGGGTCACTTTAATGCTATAGGAGGCTCAAACTACCAGACTTGGCAAGGAGTCCTTGGGAGGAATGAAATTTGAAACAGCAACAGCAATGATCACTTACTACTGAAGACTTGTGCATATGGTGACCTTCTCATCACCAACACCATCTTTTATTTACCTAAATACAATAAAATTTAATAGATGCACCCTTGTAGCAAACATTGGCATTTAAGAGACTGTGATTGTAAGGATAAAAACAGACAGGATATGACAATGATGAAGGCAATGTGTGGGGCAGAGTACTAGACTAATCATGAACTTATCCTCCCCAAACTTAATATTTGCATTTAATAAAAATGGCAGCCCCAAAGCAAAAAGACTACCAGAAGACTAAATGTCAATAGATTAGAGTGCTTCTCTGAGAGGTAACAGTTTGTTGCTAACTTGGAAGATTAAGTTGAACCAACACACAGTTGGCAATAGTGAAACTGAAAAGTAATGGGTTGCTTTCAGAGATTTGGTGTATAGCACTGCATTTGCACATCTGGGTCAGAACACTGACAAACACCAGGATTAGTTTGATGAAAATGATGGGGAAATTCAGAAGGTGATGAATGAAAAATGAGAACTCCACAGGATTTACCAGCAGGATAGTTCATCCTTCTCTACAAAGATAGCATTAATTCTATCAAAATTCAAGTATAAATGAGACTTAGATGCAGGATTTTTGGCTCAGTAAGAAGGCAGATGAAATTCAATTTTATGCTGAAATTCAGTTTTACGCTGATAGTAATAATCTAAAATGCTTTTATGATGCATTGAAGGCTATTTATAGCCCCAAAACCTATGGTGCATCTCTGCTCAATGCTGATGGAGCCACATTGACTAGTAAAAAGCACCTGATCATAGAGAGATAGGCTGAAGTCTTCTATAATGTTCTCAATAGACCATCAGCAATCAATACAAACAGATTGACTGTTTACCTCAGGTGGAGATCAATCCCTCCCTAGCTGAAGTTCCACCTGAAGAAGAGATTTTGATTATATTTCTGATTTTATTCCCCCACAAGGTGGGGAGGGTTGGTCCATTGCTCATACAAAATCTGATTGAAATTTTCCAAGTTATATGGCAAGAGGAGCTTATGTCCTAGGAGTTCAAGGATGCCTCCATTGTACATCTTTACAAAGATAAAGGAAATAGATTGTTCTGTGATATTCACAGGGAAATTTCTCTCTTAGTCATTGCTGGCAAGATTATTTTCAGAGTCTTCCATACTTGGAAAGAGCCAGTGTGACTTCAGAAAGAATTGAGGAATAGTCTATATCTAGTTTACTGCCTGATGATTCCAGGAGAAATGTCAGGAGCAGAATACAGGTCTGTGTACAACATTTGTAGATCTGGCCAAGGCTTCTTATACTGTCAATTACTAGGACTGATGGAAAATTATATCAAAATTAGGTTGTCCCAAAAAGTTCATCAGTATCATGTCAGTTTCATGATGGCAGATTTGCTCAGGTTCTGGACAATGGACAATGCTCTTGTACTTTCCCAGCCTCCATGGAGTGAAACAAGGTTATTATGCATGCTCCCATCCTTTTTAGCATGATATTTTTAGCTATGTTGTCAAACACCTTCAATGAAGATGAACATGACAATAAGGTAAGTTACAACTCTTCAATTTGAAAAGGCTACAAGCCAAAATTAAAGTGAAGGAAGTGTTGGTGCATGATTGTTAATAGATGATTGTACACTCAATGTAGCCTTCAAAGTGAGATTCAAAGTATGCATCAATTTTCTGCTGTTTGTGCTAATTTTGACCAAACAATTAACACTAAGAAAATACATGTACTTCATTAGCCAGCATCACACCAATGAATAAGTTCACTTGGCAATATACTTCCCAGGGATGTCCACATTGATGATGAGATTGAAATATGCATTGCCAGAACTAGCTCAGTGTTTGGGAGGCTCCAAAGGAAAGCGTGGGAAAGGTGAGGTATTAGACTGATCTACCAGACTGAAGGTCTACAGAGCCATTGTGCTGAGCTCATTGTTGTATGCCTAAGAAACCTGGTTAACATTACAGTGCCATGCCAGGAAAATGGATCCCTTCCATTGAAATTGAATTAGGAAGATTCTGAAGATCACCTGGCAAGATAAGATACCAGACATTGAGGTCCTTTTTTGAACTAAACTGACAAGAAATCAAACTCTACTGCAGAGAGCATAACTCTGTTGGGCTGGCACAACGTACACATCTGAAGCATACACTGAAAGACTATTTTATGGAGAACTCACACATGGTAAGCACTCATGTGGTAGTGAGAAAAAGTGATACAAGGACATATTCAATTTTACAATAATATGAATTTTAGAGTTGATTGCATGACTGGGAGATACTGGCATAGGACTGTCCAACATGGCATATCCTCATTAGAGAAAGTGCTGTGTTCTATGAACAAGGCAGAATTGCAGTAGCTCAGAAGAAACACGGGATGCATAAAGTTAGAGAATCCCACCCAAATGTTTACATGGACTATTTGTGCCAAACCAAAGCATTTTAGCTCATATTGGCCTGATCAACTGCAATTGTACACATTGTAACTTGACCCTAACATTGCAATGTTATTTTGATGCTCTTCAAGAATGAAGGACAACAACCAAGGTAGCCTCACACATTACACTACTTAGCAGAATACTACTTCTACTCGAGGATATATTCCACTACATTCATACAGGAGATGACTACCTTTTACATTCTAACACTGAATACAATTTCAGTAACTATACAATAATTAGTTAGTAGGAATGACCAATCTAAAAAGTGACCTAGAGTCATATAATCCCTACAATGAGTGTTTACATTGCTCAGTCATTTTTTGTAATGTTTGATTTCTATGATCCCATTTGGGGGTTTCTTGGCAAAGATACTGTAAAGATTTCCTATTTCCTTCTCTAGCTCATTTTACAGAGGAACTGAGGCAAACAGGAATATATCCTGGTTTAAATAATATCTTAACATCCAAATCTAGGTTTAAATAATATTAATAAATAATAAAGTTTTTCCATAAAGGAAAAATTACACTTTAGTAAAATGGATACAAAATCTTTTCCAAGGGGGAGGATTCTGTAAAGAGGCAGAATAGTATAGAAAAAATCCAAGTTCTCCAGATTTCCCCACAAACAAAACAAAATTACACCTCAGAACAAACACAGACTGTAAGAAACAAGTAAGACTTGGGACAGAACAGTGGTTCTCCTCAGACAACCTGAGAAGACCAAAAGAAAGACCCCAGAATGGAAGTTTAACTGGTGTGAAGTATAAATATTTTTAGACTAGTTCCAGAGAAAAAAAGAGTGTAGAGCCCTGGGACTAGCTAAGTTCAAGGTAACCTTAACTTGAATTACAAGAACTTTTACCTTCTGCATAGTATGGGAAGTCCAGGCTCTGAGTCTGGGAAGACTGAGGGAATCTCAGTTGAATGCCAGGCCCAGTTGTGCTGCTGAGATGCTGTCCTGGGCAAGAAGGAATTAATATACCAGGTGAGTTTAGAAGCAGAGGGGCAGAGAAGCTGCTGGCTGCAAGCACTTGCAGAAGGGTGAAACTTTTGGTTTCAGCTTCCAGGCCAGAGGGGAGAACTGAAATGAAGATAAAAGCACCATCCACTATTACATCCCAAGACTAGAGTTGATTACACAATAAATTCTTATTTAAAAAAAGGATAGACAAAGGAGAAAGAATCCAAGCAGAGAAAATTACTATGGGGATAGGGAAAGCCAGGGTTCATCTTCAGAGGAAGATATTGAAGTAAAAAAGAGTGTATCTAAGCCCAAAGAATAATGTTAAATAGCTACTTGCCTCAAAAAACTTATAGAAGAATTCAAATATGTTCAAAAAACAAATGAGAGAGATAAAGGAAAAACTAACAATAAAAAAGAACTATCCAAGAAAAATAAGATTATGAAAAGAAAATCAACCAACTAGAAAAAGAGATCTAGAATCTTAAAGAAGAAAAAGATTCTTTGAAAATTAGAATTGGTCAAGAGGAAGCCAGTATAGTTATGAGATTAAGAAATAACAAAACAAAATGTAAAGAATGAAAAAATAGAAGAGAATGTGAAACATAAGAAACCAATACATCTAGAGAACAGATCAAGAGGAGAAAACTTAAGAATAATTGTACTACCTGAAAACTGTGACCAAAAATTAATCTTGACATAACAACACAAGAAATAATCAAAGAAAATTGTTCTGAAGTGATAATACAAAAGGGGAAAGTAGAAAGAGAAAAAACCTACTAATCACCACCTCAAAGAAATTCTATGAGGAAAACATATAGGAACTTTATTGCTAAATTTTGAAACCTACAGAATAAAGAGAAAATTTTATAAAAAAACAAAAACAAAATCTCAATAACAACCAATTCAAATATGTAGGAGCTATAATAAAAATTGTATAGAATTTAACAGCAGCTACAATAAAAGACTTCAGGTACTGGAATTTTATATATTGACAATCAAAAGAACTAGTTAGGACTATCCAACAATATTAAGTATAATATTGAGTGAAAAAAAGGACATTCAGCCATATCAATCAAACTCCTAAGAAATTATTTCACAGATCTAGAAAAAATAATATCAAAGTTCATCTGGAAGAACAAAAAGTCAAGAATTTCAAGGGGATTAAAAAAATGCTAATGAAGGTGGCCTACGTGTGCCAGACATAAAACTATATTATAAAACAGCGGTCATTAAAACTGTTTTGGTACTGGCTAAGAAAAAGAGTAGTTGATTAGTGGAAAAGGTTAGGATCACAGAACAAAATAGTCAATAACTAAAACAATCTAGTGTTTGACAAACCCAAAGACCTCAGCTTTTGGGATAAGAACTCATTATTTGACAAAAACTGCTGGGAACATTGGAAACAGGTACAGAAGAAATTAGGGTTTGACCCACACCTAATACCACATACGAAAATAAGATCTAAATGGATTCATGATTTAAACATAAAGAGTGATATTAGAAGCCAATTAGAGGAACATATAGGATAGTTTACCTCTCAGATCTGTGGAGAAGGAAAGAATTTGTGTCCAAAGAAGAACTGGAACTCTTTTTTTTTTTTTTGCTTTTTGCTGAGGCAATTGGGATTAAGTGACTTGCCCAGGGTCATTACAGCTAGGAAAAGAACTGGAACTCTTAATTGAACACCAGATAGATAATTTTGATTATATTGTTAAAAAGTTTTATATAACTAAAAATAATGCAGACAAGATCAGAAGGGAAGCAATAAATTGGGAAATCATTTTTACATTTAAGGGTTCTGATAAAAGCCTCATTTCTAAACTAGAGAATTGTCTCATAAGAACTCAAGCCATTCTCCAATTGATAAATGATCAAAGGATATGAACAGACAATTTTCAGATAAAGAAACTAAAACCATTTCTAATCATATGAGAAGATGCTCTAAATCACTCTTGATCAGAGAAATGCAAATTAAGACAGCTCTGAGATACCACTACATACCTGTCAGATTGGCTAAGATGACAGGAAAAGATAATGATGAATGTTGGTGGGGATGTGGGAAAAACTGGGACACTGATACATTGTTGGTGGAATTGTGAGCAGATGCAACCATTCTGGAGAGCAATTTGGAACGATGCTCAAAAAGTTATCAAACTGTGCATACCCTTTAATCCAGCAGTATTTCTATTGGGCTTATATCCCAAAAAGATCTTAAAGGAAGGAAAGGGACCCACATGTGCAAGAATGTTTGTGGCAGCCCTTTTTGTAGTGGCAAGAACCTGGAAACTGAATGGATGCCCATCAATTGGAGAATGGCTGAATAAATTATGGTATATGAATGTCATGGAATATTATTGTTTGGTAAGAAATGGCCAGCAGGATGATTTCAGAGAGGCCTGGAGAGACTTGCATGAACTGATGCTACGTGAAATGAGCAGAAGCAGGAGATCATTGTACATGGCAACAACAATATCATAAGATGATCAATTCTCATGGATGTAACTCTTTCCAACAATGAGATGATTGAGGCCAGTTCCAATGATCTTGTGATGAAGAGCGTCATCTACACTCACAGAGAGGACTGTAGGAACTGAATGCGCATCACAACATAACATTCTCACTCTTTTTGTTGTTGTTCACTTGCATTTTGTTTTCTTACTCATTTACTTTCTGTTTTTGATCTAATTTTTCTTGTGTAGCAAGAGAATTGTATAAATATGTCTATACATATTGGATTTAACATATATTTTAATATGTTTAACATATATTGGATTGCTTGCCATCTAGGGGGGGAAGGAGGAGAAAATCTGAAGCACAAGGCTATGCAAGGGTCATTGTTGTCAAATTATCCATGCATATGTTTTGAAAATAAAAAAAAACTTTAAAAAGAAAAAAGGACATTCAATGAACTGTCAGATTTTCAGGATTTGGTCTCACAGAAACCTGAAGTACATAGAAACTTTAACATATAAGAGTCAACCCCAAAGACCAATTTCAAGGGACTCAATAAGAATAAACTGTTTATGTTCCATAAATAGAAATATAAATCATATGTCTGAGATTGATATTAGTAATTGAGTAGTACAAAAATATTTGAACAGAGTAGAATGATCTGACTCTAAAAAGCAAAACTGTTTAGGAAAGGTAAAAATAATAATCATACTATATGAATAAGGTGCAAGAACAGGAATCAACACAGAGGAATTAGATGGGGGAGAAGGGCTGGTAGTTCTGAAAACCTACTCACATTAGGAATGGATTAAATAGGGAACAATAGATATATATGTCCAAAAGGGCACAGAATTTTCTAAAGTCTACAAAGAAATAAAGGGAGAGGGAATATGATAAGGTGGAGTTTTAGATGAATAGAAGTGGGATAAGGTGTATAGATTAATAGGATTGGGATAAAGAGGAAAGGAAAGTGGGGGGAGAGAAAATAAAGGAGGGATCTATGGCGGGGTGGAGTTTGGGGAGTAGGGGAGAAGATAAGTAATAGCAAGGCAAATTAAGGAGTAGAACTAAAGTAGAAGAATTTTCAGGGATAGGAAATATCTATATAAACATAATAACAATATATAAACAATAACAATATTTATGTATATATATATATAAACTTAATGATCAGGAGTAGAATTTATTAGGAGAAAAGTAGGTATAGTAATTGATGTCAGACAAAGTCAAACAAAGATTTAATCAAAAGATAAATTTACATTAATGTGAGCCATATTATTATTGTTTTAGATGTATGTCTATGTATTTGTGTTGTAGGGTGTGTTCATGAAAGATTAGTGCCTCTAGTATGAAGGCTGCCAAGCCCTTTAAAGGGCTGTTTTTCACCTTTGATGTTTCTCTACCTGATCCACCTAACTCAATTGAGTTGAAACACTAAAAAAATGTACAAAAACTTCTGAAAAGTTGATTCCATACACCATTGGTACATGGAATAAGTGCATATCCTGTAGACCTGAAAGAAGTTTTTGTTGTGAGAGAACTCAACAAATATTGAATCCAAATAGCAGCCCTGAGTGAAACAAGGCTGGAAAATGAAGACTAGCCTCCTGAAGTAAGAGCTGGATACATGTTTTTTCTGGAGTTACTGCAATGAAAGGGAGCACCATGAAGGTGGTGTATGATTTGCATTCAGAATAAATCTAGTAAACGAGTTCACATATCTTCTAAAAGGAGTGAACGACAGATTCATTACAATGTGATTGCCACTTGCAGGAAAACAATTTTTGTTATATTTTGATGATCTGAAAAGAAGATAAAAAGGGAGGGAAAAATTAATATATCAGTAAGCAAAAGGGAAGGAAATAGTTGGGTGAATTTTAATATCTCACGATCAGAATGTATAGGTGAAATACTATGCAAATGAGAGGAAGGAGAGTAGGGAAGCATCATTTGAACTTTACTTCCATCTGAAATATTCACACATTCTAACATAAAGAAACAAGGATTTTGGTTTGAAATATTCGACTCAATAGGGAAATAGAAGGGAAAAGGAAAAAAGAAAAGAGAGCAATAAGAGGAATGTCTAGTCAAAAGCAAAAAAAAAAAAAGACTAACATCAAAAGATAGATTTTGAAGAGGAATTTAAAAATGAGGGAAGAAAGGATAAAAATATGTGACTTGAACACTGGCATATTGGAATATAGGAAGAATCGGGAATAGAAGCAGATTATATCAAATATAGAGTACTGATGCTGAGTATACACCTTTTCTATTCTTTATGAAAAGTGGAATGATGGTCAAAGAAGGAAGAAAGTACAAGAGAAGAGGCTGTGATCATAATTGTGAATATGAATGGGATGAATTCATACATAAAATGAAAATGAATGGCAGAATGGATTTAGAAAACACAATAGATAAGTAAGATGCATTATGCTGAAAGCTATCATAGACAACACATTCATATCAGTATTTATCACATAATCATTAAAGGTAAAGAATTAAAAAGAAATGATGAAAAAAAGTTCAAAGGTGCTATAGCTAACTCTCTAACAAAACAGTAATCAGCAAAGTGATTTGATTACTAGTTAAAAAAAGAAAGGTTGGTCAATGGAAAAGATAATATATGAAGGAAAGAATCTTAGTAGTGTTCAGTAAATCCAAAGAGCCTACTTAGTGAGGTAAAATTCTTTCTATTTGGCAGAAATTGCCAGAAAAAGTAGAAAGCAGTCTGGTATAAATTATGTTTAAACTAATACATATACCATATAACAAAATAAGTACCAAGAATACACATGACTTAGATATAAAAGGTCATATAATATATTAGCCAGTCAAACATGTATTAAGTGCTTATTATATCTCAGGCATTTAGCTAAATACTGGGGATACAAATAGAATTAAAAAGTGAAAGAGTCCCTATTCTTAATAATGAAGAGTTAACATTTTAATGAAGGAAAAAAAAAACATAAAATGGAGCTGAAAAGTAGGGTATAGGGATTAGGAAGGAGGATTCAGATGTCATGCTCTCAAATGAGAGAATGCTGGGGGAACTTGTTTGTGGCTTTCGTCAAAAATGGATGTTCTAGAAACAACTCATTGAAAGGAGAAAGAGTTCATATAAACAGAATCAAAAGGTAGTTGAGGCATGGTAGAGGAGCAAAGAAGAAATTACCCTTTGAACCTATAAGTAGAGGAAGAGTTCATGTCCAAATATGTGATAAAGAGGATCATAGAAAATCAAATGGACAATTTTTATGATATAACATGAAAAAGGTTTGCTTCAAGCAAAGCAAAAGCAAACTAGAAGAGAAACAGTAAACTGGAAGAAATCTTTGTGGCAAGTTTCTGTGATAAAGATCTCATTTCTAAGATAAATAAAGAATTGATTAAAATTTATAAGAATAAGATCCATTCCTTAAATAAATAGGATGTGAATAGATGTTTTAAAAATTTAATTTATTTTTATAATGAACAAAAAATGAAAATCCATTTTCTTTCCTTCCCTTTTCCCCTTCCCTCCCTCCCCTTTTTTTGGGAAAAAAGAAAACACTTGTAACATATTCAAAGCTAAGCAAAAAATATTCCTTTATTGGCATGTCCAAAAAAACAGATCCATCAATGTGCATGCTGAATCTATTATCTCTCTATTAAGAAGCTGGTAACATTCACAAGTATGTTGGTGGATATTTAATAAACAGCTTTCTTGGGAAAAATGTGTCACAGAATTTTAAGTTTATTCAGCATTATTTGAATTTTTTATTACTTCTTGAAGTCAAGACAACAAAACAATAAAGCAAAGCCTAATTTTGTAGCATTTGCCAATTTCCGAAGTATAAATATTTATATCTTTATTTGTTACCTCAAACTGGTTTGAATACCCTCTGTTATACCCCTGGCATATTTCGTCATTAGGTTTCATGATGGCTTATTTCATTGATCATATGAACAGACAGTTTTTAAAGGAAGAAATCTAACTTACAGGTATTACAAATATCTAATAATTAGAGAAATGTTTGCAAATTAAGGCAACCCTAGAATTTACTTTAAAGTCCATCAGATCAGTAAAGATGAAGAAAAAAAAGGAAAATGACGGTCTCCATTTCCTCACTTGATTTCTTATCATAGGAATCCAAGATGATAGAATTTAGAGCAAGAAGGAACCTCAGCAGTTACCTAATACAACCTAATTTTATAAAGGAGGAAACCCAGATATAGACACTTTTGTGATATAAAGTTAAATCCAGTATATAGAAAATAGGAAATAACCACAATTCAATTTTATTAAAACTAAAATTAATGAATATTAGTAAAATCAGCATTTTCAAATGCAAAATGGAATAGAAAAGGTGGATTGCACACAAAAAACCATGAGTATCTCTTGCACAAAGCTTGTTTTTCTTTTAAAATATATGTATTGTGTAACACTGACCCTTAATCAAATTAAAGTCAGAAATCCTCAAAGTAAAAGCAAAAAAGATTTACCATGATCTTGAGAAAGGGCAACTCCCAACAGACAAGGTATCCTCATTAGAGAAGTGCAAAGTACAAGTTGCAAACACAGGATTATATAGACCCCAGCATGGAAGTCTCCATTCCCTTCTGACCTTTTCTCCCATTGGCTGGGGGAGCCCAGGGTTACATCCTAAAGTGGAAATCTACCCAAAGACTAAAAATCTACCCCAGAAACAAAGAATACTAGCCAATGACACATTCTTTACCATATTAGGAACTTAATGCTAATGAAAAAGTTGGGGGGGGATGACAGAAGGGGAATGCAAGTTTTTCTAAGATAATAAAACATTTGTAGCTTTTAACTATAGCTTAATTTGTTATTGCAAAGTCTCGAGTCACAATTAGGGCATAGGTGAAGACCACATTCTCATGAGAGGTCTTCACTCAGCTTATCACATTCATGTAAAAATAAAAGACTATACCTGGCCAACTGCCTAGAGGCCTTGCATGTTATGGTTTATACTTTCCAAGGATTCTCCAGTACCTTTAATGGAATTTGGGGGTATCTAGTTTCTGTACTTGATTCCAGTCCCAACTAATGTTCTTTCCTTAATTTTAGGAGTCCCTTGTACCTCAGTTCCATTAACCATTTGGGTCAGATTAACTATTATGTAGAATCTTTACTTCTAAGGTATATAAAAAAATAAACATACCAACATTATTACTAACACCTGGGCCATAATCCTCCTGCCTCATCTATCTTTTTTCCCATCCTCTCTTTCTGATTCTCTAGGGAGACAAAGGAATTAGGTTCACAGCTTAATTTAGTTCCAATATAGTCAGTCAATAAATAGTTAATAAGTAAAGTAGTACTTTGGGCCAGGCACTGTTCTAAGCCGGAAAGATTGAAAGAAATGTCTAAAAATAGCCAATATTTTCCAAGAGCTCACTTTGTGATGGGGAAGACTACATGACACAGATCCTGTTGAAACTGACTGCAACATCAGTCTTGGAATCTTGCTTTCAAGATAGGGATTCTACTGCTTTTGTCTAGAATTGAAAAGAATCAAAAGAAATGGAGTCACCAAGAGGCTCATATGACTGAAATCACTGAACAACAGTCTAAAATATACATGAATACAAAGGTATAAATGATAGATATTCTCCAATACATAAATAATCAAAGGAGACGAACAAGACAATTTCAAAAGTAGAAATACAAATGAAAAACAAATGTATGACAAAAATGCTCCAAGTCACTAATCATTAGCAGAATGTGAGTTAAAGCAACTCTGAGATTCCAGATAGGCAAAAATGATAGAAAAAGAGAAAAACAATTATTGGAGGGGTTGTGAGGAAACAGGTTCATTAATGCAGTATTAGTAGAGCCCTGAATGGAAGTCATTCTGAAAAGTATACAAGAACTATATATGACTTCAAAGTTGCTAAATTTGCATATCTTTTGACCCAATAATACACCCTAAAAGACTTACATCCAGATGAGATTAAAGAGGAAAATGTCTTTTCTGTATGAAAATATTTATGGAAACATTTTGTCATAGTTAATAGGAACTGGAAAGAAAGAAAAAGGCACTGAACAATAAGAGAATGTCTGAAAAAGTCACTATATATTATGGATTATTATTGTACCACAAATAATGACAGGAATGAGAAACCTGGGAAAAGATGTATGCTAAAATGATCACACCAGAAGAATTTACCAAGGAGCAATGACATTATAAAATAAGACAACTCTGTAAGATTTAGCAACTCCAATCAATGCAATGATGAATTCCAGATAACCATGTCCTGTTTCCCTTCCCTCCCCTCCCCTTGGAGCAGTGATATACTTAAGGTGAAAATTAAGACATATGTTTTTTAGTATGCAACTGTGAGAATTTATTTTGCTGGACTATGCTTATTTATTTCCAAGATTGTGTTTTTCTTTTTTGGGGGAAGGCTGTGGGTGGTGATTTTGAGATAGAAAAAAGTGGAGCTAAAGTAGTGTTGGCCAAAAAAAGAAAGAAAGAAAGAAAAGGAGAGTCATAATATTATTTTCAAAATCTCTCTTCCCTTCCCTTACCCCCCCCAAATGAAACAAAACAAAACACAGAAGAAAGTTCACAAGGGAGCACAGACAAGTAGGATAAGTTTGAAAATGGCCTGTTGAATTTATTATATAGTTTTTTTTAAAAAGCTATACATAATTGAAATTTATGGCTTTACATACAATCCTTTTCTTTGTTCTACATTTTATATGGAAATGATTTTTGTATTTATCATAAACATAAAATAAATTTATTTTAATAGAAAAAATTAATTTCAATATTTCATAAATTATTTGAATTCAAGGGGTACTTCAACAAATTTCAGCAGTAATTGAAAGATCTCCAGGGAATTCAAGACAGAAAGACACATTGAAAGTTAAAGAGAAAAACTTTCACAATATGTGATGACATTCCTCACTAAAGAAGAAGCGAGAGACTTCAATATTGTGAATAGATTGCACATGAAGAAACCAGAGTAATTATTTACTTTTCTTCAGAACACATAATACATTCATACCTTTGTTTTAAGCTATTCCTCTACATGGGATCTTGAAATGATTCTTTTACATATTCCAATCTTGAATATTCTTCTTAGGTCATAAAAGTTAAAGAAAGACATATTCATCATATCATGTCTCTTTCAGTGTCATAAAGGCTCAACAAATGCATCTTTATTATCCCTTAACAAATCTAATTAAATAAACTATAGGTAAATTAAGCCAAGTTAGAGATTAAAACTACATTTAGAAGCTTCATAATAGGTTGATTAAGGAGGAAGAATGACATTGAATGCCATCAAGATAACCAAGAACACTAATTTCAGGGAAATCTTTCTTACATAGATAGCTAAGGGAGCTAACAATTAACTAAATCACTTTGAAGAACCCAAACTCCCCTTTGTCTTTTATTGTAGGAATACTTCTCTTAATATTATTATTTTGGGAGTCAAGTTTTGGTCAGATGAGGTTAATATTAACAAAAGACTGGCATAGGAGGAATGACCTGAAGCCTCAGATAATAAAAATTAATAAAAAGAAAAACATTCCCAAAACAGAGAGTAAGATTTAGTGATAGTGATGCAGAAAAGAAGAAAAGAAAGAAATAGTAACAGTGAAACATTAAAAATATTTAGAAGAGAAAAGAAGAAAATTCAAAAGGTGAAACAGACCAATAGATCAGTTATAAATTTAATGTAAATGTTTTTAAAAAGCTTTCTGTGGTTTTTTATACCATGTTTCTTTTCTCTTCTTTACATGTAGAAATATTATTTTTATACTTAAATTCTTAACAAAAATAAGATGAAGAATGGTATGAAATACACCCAGAGAGAGGGATATGAAATGTGGACCACAACATAACATGTTCATGCTCTCTATTGTTGTTTGCTTGCATTATGTTTCCCTTCTTAGATTTTTTTTCTTGTAGACCTGACTTTTCTTGCACAGCAAGATAACTGTAAAAATATGGATACACATATTTTATTTGTCAAGCATTCTAACATAATTAACATGTAGTGGATTTCCTGCCATCTAGGAGAGGAGTGGGGACTAGGGGAAAAATTGTAATGGAAAGCTTTGCAAGGGCCAATGTTGAAAAATTACCCATACATATGTTTTGCAAATAAAAAGCTTTACTAAAAATAAAAATAAAAGAATGGTATTAAAGCTTCTATTTTGGTTGTCTTTTATAGGTTAGGATAGATGATGAAATCACTGAGATGAAAATCTGTCCAAGGAGGATAGATGAGTCTTAGCCAATAAATTTGGGGGTTAATCACTAAAAACTGTCTTATAGAAGAAGTAAAAGAATGATTCCAAAGCAGCAAATTCATCTTGGAAAAGTCTGATGTCTGAAATTTAATTGAGTTTATTTGAAATAATAACCAATTGTAAGTATCATTCTATAAAGTCGGGGTGCTTAAACTTTTTGTGTCATGTACCCTTTGGTAGTAGGATAAAATAATAGAATCATAAATAATTTTTAAAAATAAAATATATAGGATCACAAATAACTAAAAAGATAAAATATATAGAATCATATATAAAAAGAATCACAAAAATGAAGAAAAAGAAATAAAAAGAAAAATATATAAAAAGATAAAATCAATTACATTAAAAAAAATAAAACAGCTCTCAAGGGGCAGCTAGGTGGTGCAGTGGATAGCGCACCATCCTTGAAGTCAGGAGGACCTGAGTTCAAATTTGATCTCAGACACTTAACACTTCCTAGTTATGTGACCCTGGGCAAGTCACTTAACTCCAATTGCCTCAGCAAACAACAACAACAACAACAACAACAAAAACAGCTATCAAAATAATTTATAAACAAGTCCACAGTCCTCTGGTTAATGTTCTTACTTTATAGAGCAAAGTACTTACAAAAGTTCCAAAGGTTCACCAGCTTATTAACATCAGTTTGATTGGACAATTCCCATGATTAGCTACTCTATATAGATGATAGCTCTAATAATTCTTAAAATATCTACTTCACAAAAATGTTGTGAGAAAAGTCTTCTGAAAACTTTAAAATGGAGCTATAATTTAAAAAGTGTTTTCAGTCCCTAGGAAGGTGTCATAATCATCTCAAATGGTATTAATGTAAAGGGATCTTAGACCAAACCCTTGGGGGACAAGGACTCAAGACACTTTAGTGAAAGTATCCACTACTGCAAACTAATTGTTGGGACTTTTATTCTTTCCCACTTTGGGATTTGTGGCAACAAGAACCCAAGGAAAAGTTGGAGCCATAGAGGTATATATAGAAATATTGCTGCCATGAGAAGGGGATAGAAAACTGACTGATCTAGAATTCCAAATAGAAGTGATTCTAGCGGCATGTAGCCCCTGTCATGATCATGCAGGCTTCATCATTACAGTAAGAAATATAAGCTGATTAGAGTTGTACTGGAATTAGTTGCTAAGATCTTCGTTCAAGGCAACGATTCTTTTTTTAAAATAATATTTTATTTTTCTAAATACATGCAAAGATAGCTTTCAACATTCACCTTGGCAAAACCTTGTGTTCCAAATTTTTCTCCCTCTCTTCCTCTTTCCAAGAGATCATCTGATATAGTTTAAACATGTGCAATTTTTCTAAACATATTTTCATATTCAAAGGATAAAGATTCTTAACCACTTCCTCCTGCCTAGCCGTGGACCCCTTTGCCAGTCTGATGAAGCCTACAAATCCCTTCTCAGAATGTTTTTAAATGAATAAAATATATTGGATTACACAGAAAATGAATTATAGTGAAATGCTATTATCAAAATATTAAAAGTTCCAGTTCCCAGACCTCCTGAAATCTATTCACGGACATTTTGGAAGTCTGTGGAAGTTAGATTAAGACTCTGCTTTAAGAGATGGTGTAACATCTTCTTTTGACAGTAAATGACTCAAACTCCAAACAAGGCATATTTGTGATTTTTCATTGTAGTTGAAGATTACTTTAAATTAAAATGTGATAAACATTTATTAAGTCCCTACTAAATAGCAAGCACTGTGCTAAGCCTTGGATATTTAGTTAAGAAAAAGAAAGTATCTGACCTGTAGGAGTTTACAATGTAATGGAGGAAAATAATACACACATGAAAAGGGGAGGAAGGGCAGTTCCAGAAGGTAGGGTCAGGGCATGATGAAGATGATGGAACTGAAATCAATTAAATAGTGGAAAATGAAGACATGACTGGAATTTTGAGCTCTCTATAAAGGGAGACTAAGGGAGGAGTTTTTTGTTCTACTTTCTCAGATTTCCAAATGGAGAAGTACTGATGAGGTATGATTAGCAAAGTCAAGACAATCTTTATGAGGATGATTTTTCTATTCCCAGCAATAATTATTATCCTGGATTATTAAGATAAATCATTATCCAGATTATCTTGGATGGATATGATGGAGATGAAACCTAATAGAACAGTTGGTTAGCACTGTGATTGAAAATTATTTTGGAAGCCCAAGAAAGATGACACAGAGTGTAATGCTCAGAAAGAAACTGAGGCAGTATCACACATTGGAAATTAGATAATACTTTATTGATCAAGAGATAAGACTATTCAACTGAATAGAACTAATGTCACATTAGTTCAGTAGCTCATTGAGGGCTAGCTCAGGGAAACAAAGAGCTTACTGGGCAGAAGAAGGGATGAGAAACTGAAAGGGGTTTGAGTTCCAGAGAAACTATCAATTCAATTCTGACAGGTAGGGACTAAAGAGTGCTAAGTTTGGAAAAGGAAGACAGTAAGTCTGGGCCAGAAAGATAAGGGGTACATTGAGGTGGACCATCTGGAGGTTTTATGACTCCTTTGGAATGTGAGTCCAATTATTTCTGAGGGTCAGAAAGAAGTTACTATTTTTGGGCAGAACAATCAAGGGAAATTGAAACAGAGCAACTGAGGGAAACTGATAACATGGGAACTGTGGCACAGCAAGAGAATGAAGATAAATGGAATTCCTTTATTTCTTATGGGAAGGGAATATCTTCTGTAAGTGATTATAGCATTAGACCTGTGGGATTTCCAGTATAAAGCGATCAAAGTAAGAGGGAATAATGAGGTGAGGGAGTAAGGGGAAAGCAGTTGAAAGGAAGTGGATCTTTCCCTCCATCTTATCTCCTGTGTCATTTCTGATTAGTGCCAAGAAATGCTTTGTAAGACTATGGAACCATTGCTGAGCCAGCTTTTTAAAATCTGACTGGTGCGGTCCAAACATTAACAAACTCTAACATCAATCAACACAGTTAGTTTTTTTTTTTTAATCTCAATTAGATCCTTATTCCTCTATGCTAAGCCAACCACCCAAGCAGGTGGTGTTCTTGTCATTAGCCTGAGGCTGACAGGGCTCCTGGAACTGAGTTTATTAAGAATAAATGAACCTTGGGGGTTTGCCTTTCTGATGGTAGGCACAAATGAAACTCAGCTGCCTTCCTTCTGTAATATTATATATTCAAGGTTATACTGGACCCTAGGGAAACAGCTTTATGCATTGCCAAGTTGTTTACTTTGCTTGTATTCAGCCAAGGAGATCAGATGTTAAACAACTCTCATTTGTCAGAGAAGACACTTTTAGAGTAAGGGTTATAGGCAGGCAAATGACTAGATAAAAATGCCCCTTTCTTAGTCAATATATCAGCTTTTTGGGATCTGTCATAGCTGCTGACAACTTTTTAGAACCAACTTTTTGCTCTGGTAGCATTTGTAGAGGTCAAAACAACTATATGCAGGAAACTAGTTGTTTAGTAGCCTCATGCTTTATCAGCAAACTTGACAGCTAAGTTCCAAGTGCCAAGGATTTTATTATTGGTGAAAATGTATAAGAGACAGAAAAGATCACAACTGAGCTCTTAGAATCCAGGTGGAGTTTGTAGCACCAGCATGGAGAGAAATCAGCTTTTGACTGTTAACTGAGGAAATTTGATCCAGAGGTGATTGTGAAAAGAGGAAATTTGGAACCCCACTGTGTTGCTTGTCTGTGAATAAGTGCCCTTGCCTAAGAGTACTTAAGAATTTAAGGACTTCCTAGATTAAGTGTGTTCTGAAAGATCAGAGAAAATCTTATGGAAAGGAATCATTCCTTATTTTCAATGGCTTCTATAAAGCAGATTGGATGGGTTGTTGCTGAAAATGTGAATTTGTATACACTCATGCTAGTTCGTGATTCTTTCTTGGAAACATAAGGTTCAAGGCAGGTATAGGGCATTTTGGGTATTGGAATAGTGTCCAGTATAGTGAGGAGACCATAAGGCCTATTTCTTGTTGAGTGTAAATATTTGGACAGAGTAGATCCCTTCAAGGGGTGTAACTAGAATCATAGTTATATCTCCATCCAAATAAAAGTTTCTTCTGAATAGTGATCATTCCCCTCTACCCTTTCTTTGTATCTTCAGTGCCTTGGGGAGTGATTGACACATAGTAGGCATTTAATATATGCTATGCTTGTTGATTGATTGACTGATAGAGTGAATCCTGGCTTTCACACTGTGGCAGCCACATAATGACTCAATTGTATTTGCCAAAATGTAAGTGTTTGTTTCAGAGTAGACCCCAACTAGAATAAAAAGAGGTTAACTGCCCAGGAAGCATGAGAAGAATTGCACTTATCTCTATTTCCTTAAGAGATTGGCAATTTAAGAATAAAGTATAATTATGTAAACATAAAATCCTGGAGGCAGAGGAGAAAAGCAAAGAACTACTAGGTAGATTCTCAAAATTCAGTGCTAATCTGCAAGATACAGCTGAGTAGCAATCATTTAGCAATTTAAAAAATTGTTTTTCCAATTACACATAAAACAATTTTTAACATTTGTTTTTAAAAATTTTAATTTTCAAATCCTCTTTCCCTCTTCCCATTCCTTTTTCTTCTTTTAATATGGTAAGAATTTGGTATAAGTTATACATATATATATATATGTATACTTTATATATATGTATGTATGTATATATACATATATATTTTTACACTGGTCATGTTATGAAAGAAAACACAGAACCCAATCTCCCTATCTCCCCCAACAATAAAAGACAGTATTCTTTGATCTGTATTCAGACTCCATCAGTTCTTTCTCTGGAAGTGAAGAGCATTTTTCATCATGTGTTTTTTGGAATTATCTTAGATCTTTGTATCAGCAACTGGCTTTTAAGAACACACACACACACACAGAAATGTCTTCTGCTAAGGAGAATTGGCCAACCTTGTCTGGAATTTTAAGTGTAGCACCTGGTTAGCACATTTAAGCTCTTGGAATATGTTTGAGTACTCAACTATTCAAAATTACTTCTCACAAAGCTTCATTTTCCATGGAATATTTTTGATTTAGGCAGATAACTATATGGCATTATAGGAATACAAAATAACATATTTAAAATCAAAGGCAATGTAAATAATGCATAATGGAAATCAATCAGTAAATATTCTCATCAACTATTTAGCAAAACTACTTTCTTTTGTTCTCAGATTTCTGGAGGGTATATATTTATCCTACCTCCCCAGGCTGCCTTATCAGGATAGTGTAGTCTGATGCAGCTAACTTCATGGGTTTCTGGAATGTGTATTAGGGACAGAACCATGGGGTTCTATTCTTGCAAGAATTGTCAATAAACCAACTTTATTCCTACATACACTTCTGAGCCTTTTTAAAAAAAATCTCTATGCATATTTCTAACACCTTTCTTAGATATGAACTCTTCTTGATTGAATCAATCAGAACTGATTGAGAATAAAGCCTAAATATCTCCTTAAATCAGTCAGGGTTATTGTGTGAGAGATTGGTTTTACTGCAAAGAAACTGAAGAGCTGTCTCCGAACCAAATAGAGACTCTGAGGCTTTGGGGGGAAGTTAAGAGTGGGACCATGCAAAGTTGAATTGTAAAGAACCAGTAGCTTCTTGCATCAAAAATAAAGAGAAAGTAGGACTGAGTTTTGACATAAAAGAGATATCAAATAGGACCATCTGCATAGAGCCTTTCTCAACTCTTCCTAATTCTAGTGTCTTCCTTTTTAAAATGGTTTCCTATAATGTAGTTTTATACATCTTTGTGTTTCTTATCTTTCCTCTCTGTCCCATTAGATTTTGGACTATCTTTTGTTTCTTTTTGTATCTCCAGTGCTTACCACAAGTCTGGTACATAGTATCTGTTTAATATTTACTACTTGAACATGATCAGTTGTGTCTACTTTAACAAAAACTGAAAGAAGTTGCAAAGAAAATGACTTCTCCAGTATACTATAGCTTTCTGTTTCATTATCTAAATGTTTCCATCAACCTAATTTTGCCTCAGAAAGAGGCTAGATGAATCTAAAGATAGATATAAATATAAATTAAGGCAGAGATTCAAATCTCTTTCTAAATATTAGGGATTTTCCTAATTGGGGGCTTAGAACAATGCGAATTATACTCAAATTTTCTTTTAAAATGAACTCCTTAACACTACAAGGGAGGATTATTGTGGGCTATTTTATTTCCCTTAGGCTTAAAATGAGTTAATTCATGCTACAATTAATTTTCTCAGTTTAAAAGAGGCTGAATGATTGGGGTTGTTGAGAAGTTCATGGGACAGGAGAAGTTCCAGCAGAGAGAAGCAAGATATGTGATCAGGGTGAAAAGTAGAGTTGTTAAGGAATGCAAATGTTTCACGTTGCTATCCTGGACAGTTCTCACAAGCAGTTGAAAGCCTTGCTTTGTTTATTTATGTACCTTGTCTTTCCTTCCTTCTTAACTCTATTTACCTTGGTTTACTCATCTGTAAAAATGAGTTGGTGAAGGAAATGGCATATCACTCCAGGGTCTAAGCCAAGAAAACTCCACATGGTATCATGAAGAGCTGGACAAGACTCAGCTGAGCTACAACAACAACTTCATCATTAAGGTCCATGTTTCCTTCCTTTCAAAACTCCTATAAGCTACAAATTTATTCCTGATCATTTAGGAGTTCTCTAGAGAGCCTCCTTAAACAAGGAACAGTGACACAATCAAAAATATCTTAAGCTATCTACTGATTATTAAATTCACTGAATATTCATACACAAAGAAATATACAAAGAGACAAGTTTTTAGCTTTCTATCACCTTTGGGTCCCAGTTTTTGTCCATTTCTGGGAAATGGCATAGCCACAAATCAGGAAAGGGACTCTATTAGAGACCATATTTTAAACTAGGCCTACTTGAATTCAGGGGCAGAACTCTACTCACTGTATCACCCAGCTGCCCTCTAAAATAGAATAGATAGTATGTATGGAAGAAACAAAGGAGAGGTCTAGGAAAAGCATTAGGAATGAAAAATATGCTTTTTATGAATATCTAGAGATTCAGGGAAGGCTCCTACAGGAGTGGGGGATTGGAATAGAGCTCCAAAAGAAAGGAATACTTGAAATACTTGAAAATTGGTGAGCCGGAAAATCTGTTCCTGGGATAGGGTGAGGAAAGGCCCATAGGTAGAAGTGAGCAAGATAAAAATTGGGAATAATTTATGGTCCAGTTAGTTAGAGATGTAGAAAACACAAAGGGGAAAAGTGTCAGGTAAGGGTGTCTAAAGAAGCCATATTGTATAGGACCTTGAATTTCAGAGTCAGAAGTTTATACTTTATTCATCAAGGAAAGGAGTACTTTAAAGTATTTCAGTAGAATAGTGACATAATCATAGTGCATTAGGAATTTTACTGTCAAGGGTTTGCCTGAGAGTAAATGATACTGGCCCTGCATGTATTTTCAGGTCTATTTCCCTTGAGTAGATATCTGAGCAGTTTCTGGGGTGCTTGCTTTGCATACCCTTCCTCCCCAAAGTTGCTTTCCCCTTCCTTCCTGGAAAGAATGACTATCTGCTACCTCCTATGGTTTAAGTGAGGAAGCACAGAGGCAGGCTGAAACAGTGGAATGGAAGGATGGCCTTAATTACAGATTCCTAGTTGGCCTGAGCTAATATAATAAATATGATGATACTAACTAAATTAATTTACAGATTTAGTATCATACCAATCAAACTACAAAATTCATTTAGAAGAACAAAAGCTTTAAAAAATCAAGGAAAATGATGAAAAAATTAGGAATAAAGAGGGAATAGCACTTTCAGTTCTCAGATTATGTTATAAGCATCAAAACTATTTGGTATTATTTTTTGAAAATGGATAAGACTAGGGGCAGCTAGGTGGTGCAGTGGATAGAGAACCAGCCCTGCAGTCAGGAGGACCTTATTCAAATCTTGCCTCAGACTCTTAACACTTCCTAGCTGTGTGACCTTAGGCAAGTCACTTAAGCCCAATTGCCTCAGCAAAAAAAAAAAAAAAAAAATGAAAACGGACAAGACTGAGAGGTAAGCTTCCAGGAGCCAAGATGGCAGAATAAGCAGTAAATCACCATAGCTCTACCATATTCACCTCCAGACAAAAAAAAATAACATCCTGAAATAAATCCTGAAACAGCAGAATCAGTAAAAAGAAAGGGAAAAGCAATATTTTAACCCAAGAAACTTGAAAAATTGCTAAGAAATATTTGTCTTACTTAGATAAAAGGGAATCACGGTGCAGAACAGGAAGTATCTCAAAGTACTAAGCCCCATCTCAGCAAACCAGTGTGAGCTTTAAAGTCTCAGTGTCATAGAGAAGGCAAATGTCAATCCAGGATCTCTGATGTGTCTCCCCATAGCCAAGGGAAGAGACAGACCCTACCTCCAAGAATATCCAAGTCCTTCAGGGCAGTCCCCTGGCAAATAGGCAACCTCCAGTGGCTAGATCTCCATGTGCTTTAGTATAGTCCTGGGAAAAGTAGAAACATCCCACCAAGCTCAGCACCTGCTAGATATTACCACTAGTTCCCTTTGATGATATCTAACACCAGGTAAGCTGGCAGCTTCCTATGGCCTTCAGCCATATTAGCCACTTTCCACACTATCCCCTTAGCATAGCCTCAGGGCAATATCAATAGTAGGACCAGGTAAACTGCCAGGCCCTGTAGCCATTGGTACAAGAAGGCTGAGACAATTCTCCTTCCACCCTGGGAGAGAATTCATATTTAAAAAGAAAGGGAAAAATCCAAAAAACAAAAAAGATGAGCAACCATAAAAAGTTATTATGGTGACAGGGAAGATCAAAACACAAACTCAGAAGAGAATAACAATGTTAAAACACTTGGGACAAAATCCCAAAGAAAAACAAGAAGCAGTCTCAAGCCCAGAAAAAACTTCTGGAAGAGCCTATTAAAGGAGCTTAAAATCATATAAGAGAAGCAGAAGAAAAATTGGGAAAAGAAATGAGAGTGATGTAAGGGAATTATTTTTTTTATTTAAAAAATTTTATTAAACATTTTTTAGGTTACACATGTTCGTACTTTTTTTTTCCTGAGGCAATTGGGATTAATTGACTTGCCCAGGGTCACACAGCTAGGAAGTATTAAGTGTCTGAGGCCAGATTTGAACTCAGGTCCTCCTGACTTCAGGGCTGGTGCTCTATCCACTGTGCCACCTAGTTGGAAGAGAAAAATTAAAAATCAGATAAAAAGGGAAAAAGCAGGAGTAAAACAAAATTAAAGGGGAAAATAGCATGAGTTGAATCACATTCAGTCTCCATATTTCTCTCACTGAATATCTATAATATTTTTCATTCAAAGTTTATTAGAATTGCCTTGAATCTCTGAATTGCTGAGAAGAATCAAATCTATCATAGTTGATTACCACATTATGTTGTTGTTGTGTACAATGTTTTTCTGGTTCTGTTTGCATTAGTTCATGTAAATCTTTTTGAAAATCCATTCATCATTTTTTATAGAACAATGATATCCCATTACTTTCATATATCATAATTTATTCAGGCATTCCTCATTGATGGGCACCCACTCATTTTCCAGTTCTTTGCTACCATAAAAAGATTTGCTACAAATTTTGCACATGTAGTTCCTTTTCCCTCTTTTATGATTTCTTTGGGATACAGAACCAGTAGTGGCATTGCTGGATTAAAAGGTGTGCACAGTTTCACATTTCTGTGGGCATAGTTCCAAATTTTTCTCCAGAATGATTGGATCATTTCACAACTTCACCAACAAAGAATTAGTGTCCCAGTTTTCCCACATAACTTTTAACATTTATTATTATATTTTCCTGTCATCTTAGCCAATCTGAGCGGTGTGAGGTGGTACCTCAGAATTGTTTTAATTTGCATTTCTCTAATCAATTGTGATTTAGAGCATTTTTTTCATATTATTATAGATAATTTTAATTTCATCATCTGAGAATTGTCTGTTCATATCTTTTGGCCATTTATCAGTTGGAGAATGATTTGTATTCTTATAAATTTGAATCAATTCTCTACATATTTTTAAAATGTATGAGTCAGAGACCACTGGCTCAAATAATCAAGGACATTTTTTTTGTGGTGAAAGCAGAAAGGAATTTTATTATGATCTTGAGAGAAAGGGTATTCCCTTCTCCCCCCTCAAACAATCAGGCAAGGAGAGGCAAGTTACAGAAGGAGAGAACCAAATTATATATTCCTAACTTGGAAATCCCCCACCCCACACTGGCCTCCAATCCCAGTGACCTGGGGGTAGGCTCACAATCTAAACTAGCCCAGATTCAAAGAATAAGGAAACAGAAATTAATCAATGCAAACTCATAAATGCATTCATAACCTTATTTGGCATAACTCCTGCTGATGTGGCAAAGTCAAGGGGGACTTCCTGGAGTGCCTGTTTTCTCATAAGTCAGTTTTTTAGGTAAATGAAACTGAGGCCTATGGTTTGGACAAATTTATCTTACTGATTTTTGAAAAGTCTTCACTTATCGTAATTGAGGCCTTTATCAGAGATACTGGTTATAAAAATTGTTTCCTAGCTTTCTACTTTCCTTTTTCTTTATTAAAGCTTTTTATTTGCAAAACATATGTATGGGTAGTTCTTCAACAATGACCCTTACAAAGCTTTTCGTTACAAATTTTCCCCCCTTAGTCCCTACCCCTCCCCTAGATGGCAGGAAGTCTACTATATGTTAATTATGTTAAAATACTTGACAAATCGAATATATGTATACATACAAGAAAAAAAAATCTGAGAAAGGAAACACAATGCAAGCAAACATCAATAGAGAGCATGAAAATGTTATATTGTGGTCCACATTTCATGTCCCTCTCTCTGGGTGTATATGGCCTTCTTCACTGAACAATTGGAACTGGTTTGAAACATTTCATTGTTGAAGAGAGCCATTCTACTTTCCTTCTAATCTTGGCAGCATTGGTTTTGTTTGTGTAAAACCTTTTAAATTTAATGTATTTAAAATTATCCATTTTGCATTTCGTAATGTTCACTATTTGTTGTTCATAAATTCCTCCCTTCTCCAAAGATCTGATAGGCAAACTATCCTTTATTCTTCTAATTTGCTTTTGATATTATTCTTTATGCCTAAAATTTACATACATGTTCTGACCTTATTTTGATATGGGGTATAAAATGTAGATCTATTTGACAATTTTTTGTCAAATGATGAGCTCTTATCTGAGAAGCTGGAGTCTTTGGTTTATCAAACAGTAGATTATTATAGTTATAGATTATTGTATCTTGTGTATCTAATTTATTCCACAGATCCACTACACTATTTCTTAGCCAGTACAAGATAGTTTTGATGACTGCTGCTTTTAATAGAGTTTTAGGTCTGGTACTGCTAGGCCACCATCTTTTGCATTTTTTTCATTAATTTCCTTGATATTCTTGACCTTTTCTTTTTTCAGATAAATTTTGTTATTATTTTTCTAGCTTTATAAAATAATTTTTTGTAGTTTGATTAATTTTGAATAAGTAGATTAATGTAGGCAGAATTGTCATTTTCTATTTTATTAGCTTACTAATTGATATTTCTCCAGTTGTTTAGATCTGATTTTATTTGTATGAAAAGTGTTTTGAAATTGTCTTCCTATAGCTCCTGGGTTTGTCTTTTATTTTATTTACAGTTATTTTAAATCCTCTATTTTGATGCAAGAGAATTATGAAAAAAAAAAGAATCAATAGCTTAGAAGAGAAAACAACTGATTAAAACAATTGGCTAACTGGCTAAATGGAAAAGAAAATACAAAAGTCCACTGAACAAAACAACTCCTTGAAAAATACAATTAGCCAAATGGAAAAGGAAGTACAAAAACTAAGGATAACAACTCTTTAAAAGTTAGAATTGAACAAGTGAAAGCTAATGAGTATAAGAGACATCAAGAATCTATCAAACAAATTTAAAAGATGAAAAAAGAAGAAAATGTAAAATACCTCATTAGAAAAACAACTGACCTGAAAAATATATCCAAGAGAGACAATATCAGAAATCATTGAATTACCTGAAAGCCATAATCAAAAGAAAGACCTGGATAGCATTTTGTAAGAAATTATTATTATTTTTTTTTTTTACTTTTTGCTGAGGCAATTGAGGTTAAGTGACTTGCCCAGGGTCACACAGCTAGGGAATGTTATGTGTCTGAGACCAGATTTGAACTCAGGTCTTCCTGACTTCAGGGCTGGTGTTCTATCCACTGCGCCACCTAGCTGCCCTTCCACCTAGCTGCCCCTTGTAAGAAATTATTAAAACAACAACAACAACAACAACAACAACAACAACAACAACAACAACAACAACAACAACAACAACAACAAAACTGCCCTGATTTCCTGGAACCAGAGAGCAGCATAGGCATTGAAAGAATTTACCAGTCACCTCAGGAAAGAGATCAGGAAAGAGATTCTGAGAAATACTGCAAGTAGCCAGAAAAAAACAATTTGGAACTTAAAATATTGTAAAAATGAATGCTAAAGAATGACTTGACATGTAGTTAGAAAAAAATATACTATTTATAAAAACCTAGAGAAACAATAATGAAAAAAATGAAGTAAAAATTCAGTAATCAATGAATATGGAACATAAATTACTTGTAAAAAAAGGAAAAAAAAAACTAAAAGCACACCCT
>JAJPUD010006203.1:110956-136322 GCA_023553655.1 Myrmecobius fasciatus
GAAAATTGGAAAGCAATTTGTTCCCAAATAGCTTTAGAGAAGCATCATATATCATATACCATAACAAGCTATAAATGGATTACCTAACTTAAATATAGCATTTCATTTCATAAAACATTGGTGGAAGATGTAAGGAAATAATCTTTCATTACCATATATAGAAGAAAAATTCTGAACTAAAGGAGGGACAGAGGAGATCATAAAAGAGAATCTTTATCATTTCCCACAACTTTTCTCTTGGACTTCTCTTGGACTATGGTTTAGTATACTGTCTAGAAACTCATATTCCTATAAAATCATATCAATTCTAAAATCCACACATCCTTAAACTTAACCTGTCTCTGATAGGAGAGATTGGAGGGTAGACATGGAGAGTTTTTGCCAGATCTTTCATTTAAAGAGGGATCTTGAGACACCCATCTTGTAATTTCTATCATTTCCTTTTTTTTAAAATTGTATTTTATTTACAAAACATATGTATGGGTAATTCTTCAACATTAACCCTTATATAGCTTTTTGTTACAAATTTCCCCTCCCCAGTACCCCGCCCCTCCCCTAGATGGCAGGATATCCACTACATGTTAATTATGTTTAAAAAAACTTGGCAAATTGAATATATGTATACATATTTCCAAACTTATCATTGTTGTGCAAGAAAAATCATATCTACATAAAAGACATATCAGATTAAGGAAACACAATGTAAGCAAACATCAATCAAGAGTATGAGAATATTATGTTGTGCTCCACATTTCACATCCCTCTCTCTGGGTGTATATGGCTTTCTTGAGTGAACAATTGGAAGCGGTTTGAAACATTTCTTTGTTGAAAGGAGCCATGTCCATCAGAATTGATCGTCATATAGTATTGTTGTTGCTGTGTATAATGATCTCCTGGTTCTGCTCATTTCACTCAGCATCAGTTCATGCAAGTCTCTCCAGGCCTCTCTGAAATCGTCGTGCTGGTCATTTCTTACAGGGCAATAATATTCCATAATATTCATATACCATAATTTATTCAGCCATTCTCCAATTGAAGGGCATCTATTCAGTTTCCAGTTTCTAGCCACTACAAAAAGGGCTGCCACAAACATTTTTGTATATGTGGGGCCCTTTCCTTCCTTTATGATTTCTTTGGGATATAAGCCCAATAGAAATGCTGCTGGGTCAAATGCTATGCATAGTTTGATAACTTTTTGAGCATAGTTCCAAATTGCTCTCCAGAATGGCTGTATCCGTTCACAGCTCCACCAACAATGCATCAGTGTCCCAGCCTTCCCACATCCCCTCCAACATTCATCATTAACTTTTCCTGTCATTTTAGCCAATCTGACAGGTGTGTAGTGGTACCTCAGGATTGTCTTGATTTGCATTTCTCTGATCAATAATGATTTGGAGCACTTTTTCATATGAATACAAATAGTTTTAATTTCATCCTCTGAAAATTGTCTGTTCATATCCTTTGACCATTTGTGGATTGGAGAATGGCTTGAATTTTTTATAAATATGAGACAATTCTCTATATATTTTAGAGATGAGACCTTTATCAGAACCCTTAAATGTAAAGATGATTTCCCAATTTATTGCTTCCCTCCTAATCTTGTCTGCATTGATTTTGTTTGTACAAAAACTTTTTAACTTAATATAGTCAAAGTTATCTATCTGGTTTTCAATTAAGAGTTCCAGTTCTTCTTTGGACATAAATTTATTCCATCTCCATAGGTCTGAGAGGTAAACTATATTACGTTCCTCTAATTTACTTATAGTATCACTCTTTATATCCAGATCATGAATCCATTTAGATCTTATCTTGGTATGTGGTGTTAGATGTGGGTCAAGTCCTAATTTCTTCCATACTAGTTTCCAATTTTCCCAGCAGTTTTTGTCAAATAGTGAGTACTTATCCCAGAAGCTGGGGTCTTTGGGTTTATCAAAGACTAAATTGCTATAATTATTGCCTAGTTTGTCTTGTGATTCTATCCTATTCCATTGATCGATTACTCTATTTCTTAGCCAGTACCAAATGGTTTTGATGACTGCTGCTTTGTAATATACTTTTAGATCTGGTACAGCAAGTCCACCATCATCAGCCTTTTTTTTTCATTAATTCTCTTGAAACTCTTGACCTTTTGTTCTTCCAAATGAATTTTGCTAGTATTTTTTCTAGATCTGTAAGATAATTTCTTGGGAGTTTGATTGGTATGGCACTAAATAAGTAAATTAGTTTGGGCAGTATTGTCATTTTTATTATATTCGCTCGTCCTACCCATGAGCATTTTAAGTTTTTCCAATTGACTAGGTCTGATTTTATTTGTGTGTAAAGAGTTTTGTAGTTTAGTTCATATATTTCTTGACTTTCCCTTGGCAAATAAATTCCCAAATATTTTATACTATCAACAGTTATTTTGAATGGAATTTATTTTTGTATCTCTTGCTCCTGAACTTTATTGGTAATATATAAAAATGCTGATGATTTATGTGGATTTATTTTGTATCCTGCCAACTTTGCTAAAGTTGTGAATTGTTTCTAGTAGTTTTTTTAGTTGAGTCTCTAGGGTTCTCTAAGTATACCATCATGTCATCTGCAAAGAGTGATAATTTGGTTTCCTCATTACCTACTCTAATTCCTTTAATCTCTTTTTCTTCTCTTACTGCCAAAGCTAACATTTCTAAGACAATATTAAATAATAATGGTGACAGTGGGCAGCCTTGTTTCACTCCTGATCTTATTGGGAATAGTTCTAGTTTGACTCCAATACATATGATGCTTGCTGAAGGTTTTAAGTAGATACTACTAATCATTTTAAGGAAAAGCCCATTTATTCCTATACTCTCCACTGTTTTTTTTTTTTTTTAACAGGAATGGGTGTTGGATTTTATCAAAAGCTTTTTCTGCATTTATTGAGATAATCATATGGTTTTTGTTAATTTGGTTATTAATACAATTGGTTATGCTAATAGTTTTCCTAATATTGAATCAGCCCTGCATTCCTGGTATAAATCCAACTTGGTCATGGTGTATTATGCTGGGGATAACTTTCTGTAATCTCGTTGCTAGAATCTTCTTTAAAATTTTTGCATCAATATTCATTAGGGAAATGGGTCTATAGTTTTCTTTCTCAGTTTTCTCCCTAGCTGGTTTAGCTATCAGCACCATATCTGTGTCATAGAAGGAATTTGGTAGTACACCTTCTTTCCCTATTTTTTCAAA
The DNA here is from genome assembly GCA_023553655.1 of Myrmecobius fasciatus. Classification (NCBI taxonomy): domain Eukaryota; kingdom Metazoa; phylum Chordata; class Mammalia; order Dasyuromorphia; family Myrmecobiidae; genus Myrmecobius; species Myrmecobius fasciatus. The sequence goes on from JAJPUD010006203.1 coordinate 114,167, forward strand.
TAGTTTGTATAGTATTGGGATTAATTGTTCTTTGAATGTATGGTAAAATTCACATGTAAATCCATCTGGTCCTGGAGATTTTTTCTTAGGGAGTTGATTAATAGCTTGTTCTATTTCTTTTTCCAAAATGAGGGTATTTAAATAATTTATTTCCTCTTCTGTTAACCTAGGCAATCTATATTTTTGCCAGATATTCCTCCATTTCATTTACATTATCAAATTTATTGGCATAAAGTTGGGCAAAGAAACTCCTAGTTATTACTCTAATTTCCTCTTCATTGGAGGAAAGTTCTCCCTTATCATTTTTGAGACTAACAATTTGATTTTCCTCTTTCCTTTTTCTTATCAAATTAACTAAAGGGTTATCTATTTTGTTGGTTTTTCCATAAAACCAACTCTTGGTTTTATTTATTAATTTGAAAGTTTTCTTATTTTCAATTTTATTGATCTCCCCTTTAATTTTCAGAATTTCCAATTTGGAATTTAATTGAGGGTTTTTAATTTGGTCTTTTTCTAGCTTTTTTAATTGTAAGCCCAATTCATTGATCTTCTCTTTCTCTGTTTTATGCAAGTAAGCATCTAGAGATACAAAATTACCCCTTATAACCACTTTAGCCGTGTCCCACAAATTTTGGTATGTTCTCTCATTATTGTCATTCTCCTGGATGAAATTTTCGATTGTGTCTGTAATTTGCTCTTTCACCCATTCATTCTTCAGAATTAGATTATTTAATTTCCAAATAACTTGTGGTCTATTTTCTCCTGGCCTTTATTACATGTGAGTTTTATTGCATCATGATCTGAGAAGGATGCATTTACTATTTCTGCTTTTCTGCATTTGATTTTGAGGTTTTTATGCCCTAACACACGATCAATTTTCTTATAAGTTCCATGAACCCCTGAGAAAAAAGTATACTCCCTTCTATCACCATTCAATTTCCTCCAGAGATCTATCATACCTAACTTTTCTAGCCTTTTCTTTACCTCCCTAACTTCTTTCTTATTTTGTGATTTGATTTATCTAATTCTGAGAGAGCAAGGTTGAGATCTCCCACTAGTATAGTATTACTGTCTATTTCTCCTTGCATCTCTGTTAGTTTCTCCTCTAGGAATTTGGATGCTATAACACTTGGTGCATATATGTTTAGTATTGATACCACTTCATTGTCTATGGTAACCTTTAGTAAAATATAGTTTCCTTCCTTATCTCTTTTAATTTGATCATTTTAGTTTTTACTTGATCCGAGATAAGGATGGTTACCCCTGCCTTTCTTTGTTCACCTGAAGCATAGAAGATTCTGCTACAGCCCTTTACCTTCACTCTGTATGTATTTCTATGTTTTAGATGTGTTTCTTGTAAACAACATATTGTAGGATTCTGGCTTTTAATCCAGTATGCTATCTGCTTCCATTTTATGGGAGAGTTCATCCCATTCACATTCATGGTTAAAATAACTATATCTGTATTCCCTGACATCTTATTTACCCAGAGTTATGATTTTCTCTTCCCTTTCCCCTCTCTCCCTTCCCCCCTCCCCAGTACTTTATTTTTGATGACCACCTCCCACCAATAGTCCTCCCCCCTTTAGAATCCCTCCCTCCCCTTTATACCTTTCCCCTAATCCTTCTATTAGTTTATCCCTTTCCTTTCCTCCTTTCCCTCCCACCTTCCCACAAGGTCAGACCTTTCTTTGAAGCCAAATGTGTCTGATATACTCTCTTAGAGTCCAATCTAATGAGAGTAAGGTTTACACAATACTCATCGCCCTCCGTTCTTTCCCTCAATTATATTAGGTCTTCTATGTCTCTTTATGAGATTTTGCCTCATTTTTTCTCCTTTATTTTTATTTTACTTTGCCTCCTTCCCCCCCTTTTTTTTCAGTATGGTATCCCTTCCACCTCTAATTTCCTTTCCATTATTATCAAAGGAAAATTGAATTATACCCCCATTCTTTAAGGATACCTATAGTAGAAATATAGTTCTCAAGAGTTCTTTCCTTTTTACCTTTTTATGCTTCTCTTGAGTTCTCTATTTGGAGGTCAAATTTTTTGTTCAGATCTGGTCTTTTCATTAGAAATAGGTGAAATTCTCTTGTATCATTGAATGACCATCTTCTTCCCTGGAAGATGATGCTCATTCTAGCTGGATAACTTATTCTTGGCTGTAATCCAAGTTCTTTTGCCTTTCAGAATATCTGATTCCAGGCCCTTTGATCCTTTAATGTGGAAGCTGACAGATCTTGTGTAATTCTAATTACAGTTCCTCATTATTTGAACTGTTTCTTTCTAGCTGCTTACAATATCCTTTCCTTGATGTGATAGTCCTGAAATTTGGCCACGATATTCCTTGGGGTTTTAATTTTGGGGTCTCTTTCAGAAGGTGATTGGTGAATTCTTTCAATGCCAATTTTGCCTTCTGATTCTAAAGCATCAGGGCAATTCTCTTTCATGATTTCCTGGAAGATAGCCTCAAGGTTCTTTTTTTCATCATGGCTTTCAGGGAGTCCAATAATCCTTAGATTGCTTCTCCTGCATCTGTTTTTCAAGTCAGTTGTTTTTCCTAGGAGATATGATATTTCATATATTCTTCTATTTTTTCATTTTTTTTGTTTTTGTTTGACTGATTCTTGAAGTCTTATTGAGTCATTTACTTCTATTTGTTCAATTTTGATTTTTAAAGTATTATTTCCTTCAGTTATCTTTTTTAGCTCCTTTTGTAGCTGGCCAATTGAATTTCTTAATTCAATGCATTATTTTTCCATTTTGCCAATTTTATTTTTCAATGAATTGTCTTTTTCCAATTCACCAATTTTGTTTTTCAGTGAATTATTGTCTTTTTCCAATTCACCAATTTTGTTTTTCAGTGAATTGTTGTCTTTTTCCAATTCGCCATTTTTATTTTCCAGTGCATTGGTGATTTTTTCCAATTCACCAGTTTTATTTTTCAGTGAATTTTTTTCTTTTTTCAATTCACCAATTTTGTTTTTCAATGAATTGTTGTCTTTTTCCAATTCACCAGTCCGGTTTTCCAGTTTTTGATATCTCTGTTGCCCTGATCTCAATTTATTTCCCCATCCTTCTTCTAGCTCTCTTTTGAGATTCTTTATGCAATCTTCCAGGTAAGCCTTCTGAAAGGGAGACCAGCTTAAGTCCACCTTTGTGGCTTCATCTGGGATTGTTTTCAGAATCTCAGGATCTGGGGACTTTTCTATTTTCTCTCCGTAAAAGCTGTCTATGGTGAGAGCTCTCTTCTGCTTCTTACTCATGGTTTTCAGCTGAGGTATCAGTCACCAGCAGGGAGTACTACTGTAGTTTCAATTTGCCCTGGGGCAGTTTGCCGAGTTGACTTCTGGTCTGAGGCTGGTTGGGTTAGATCCGCACTAGGACCACGTTTTCAGCTGCTCTCAATCCACCCTTTACCAAAGGCAGATCTGCCAAAGCACCTGCCCACAAGCAGAGCAAAGTGGCTCAGGCGTCTCCCAGGGACTTCCTGGGTGCCTAAAATCTTCCTCTGTTCACAGCCCGACTTCCGCCCTGGGCGCACTGGCATCTGATCGCGGCCAGCGGCCAATTTCTCCTGAGGCTAACCTTCTCCAGAGTTTTTTCAAGGTAGATTGTTGATGAACTGCGTTATAATCCAAGTGTTTGGTGGAGCCCTCAGTCCTGAACCAGTTCTGAGGCTCACTTTGTCTGGGTCTGAGGGAAGGTCTCAGGAGCTCACAGAGAACGTTGTCTGCAGTTAGACATCTTGGCTCTGCCCCCCTCTATCATTTCCTCCATATTTTATGCCTGCATTGGATACCCTCTCTCTCCCTTCTATTTCCCCACTTTTCATCATCTTTTTAAGTATGATCTTTTCTTATTGGATTATGAATTCCTTGAAGACAGGGGACCTTATCTTTTGACATTTTCTGTATCCCTAGTAATTAGCACAGTGTCTAGTGCATAATAAACACTTAAATGTTTATTAACTGACTTACTGACTAAATATATAGTTTCAACTAAATAAATAAAATAATATTTTTGCATAAATAAAATAAATACAACTATGGCACAAAAGGAGACTGTTAATTTGGGAAAATTTGTGGATCAAATATTTTTAATAAGGATCTGATATCCAAGATATATATTGGGAATTACCACAAATAGAGAATAAGAAGAATAATTTATCCAGTGAATTATTTACAGAATATGAACAAAAAGTTCTCAAAAGAATTGTTCTCAAATCATATGAAATATTACTTCAAATCATTAATATAAAAATGTAAATCACAATTCTGAAATTTCACTTCATACCCAGTAAACTGCCCAAGATTATAAACAATGGGAAATAATGGATACAAAGGAATTCTTGGAGTCTAGAAGGTCTGCCTTTTTGTTCCCCCTCTGACAAAAAAGGCTGTGTGATCCTGGGCAAATCATCTAATCTTTCCGTGTTCCCTGGCAAGACTCTAAGACTGAATTGTCTTATGTGAATTGTCAGAAGTTTTTCACAGGAAGTTCCTTATACCAATGAATTCATAAGCCCAGACAAAATAAAGCCAGTATTATAGGCAATTATGGTAAATATTTCAGTTAATTAGGGCTTAATTGTTTCTTATATGTTTCCTATCAGAATGGGAATTGGATTTGAGGGTTTCAGGAAGGGTAGGTTTAGGATTGAGATTAGAATTATTGTGTGATTTAGGAATATTTAGAAATGTTGGTAGACATGGAGGCAATTTGGGGTAAAGTTCAAGGAAATTAAAATAAATATCAGAAGCAGCATAAATTGGAATATAAGGATAGGGTTTTGCTTCCTTAGGGACTAAATGTAATAGTTCAAGTTTTAAGTTAGAGTTATATTTAAAATTAGAATTATATTTGAGATTATTTAGAATGGTTGACAGTGTTGGAGGCATCAGGGAGGTATATTTTTAGTAGTGAGGGTTAATCAGCCTGAATTAAAAATGTAAGGTTAGGGTTGGATTTACTATCAGACTTAGAGTTGTAGTGTCTTGTTTGGGACAGGAGTAGGGTTAGAGTTAGAATTAAAGCACAGTATAGGATTAGGTTTATTTAAAGATGTAGCCATGAAGGCAATCAGGCTTAAAGTTCCAGGTCATTAAAATAAAAATCACAAGCAGCATGAATTTTGATTTAGTATTACTGTTTTGGACTCTTAGGACTGGAAGCTAAATGTTCATTATTCATGCTAGTTTTAGAGTGAAAATGAGGCTTAGTTTTGAAATTAATATATAGAGGGGTGGACAGAGATGGAGGATCAAGGGAGTATGTTACACAGAATAAGAGTTAATGTGATAATCAGAATCAATTAAGGATTTAGGGTTCAGGTAAGGATTCCTATCACAATTGGACTTGTAGATTATGGCTTGGATTAGGTAAAAGGGTTAGGGTTATGTTTAGAATTGGGGTTCTGTTTAGGGTTATTTATAAATGTTTGTAGAAATGGAGGCAATTAGGATTAAAGTTCCTGGCAATTAAAATAAATGTCACAAGCAGCATGAATTTTCATTTAGCATTATTGTTTTGTTCCCTTACAGAATAGGAGATAAAGTCCATGCTTAAGATTAAAATAAGGATGAGAGGGATGTGGGAAGACTGGGACACTGATGCATTGTTGGTGGAGGTGTGAACAGATCCAACCATTCTGGAGAGCAATTTGGAGCTATGCTCAAAAAGTTATCAAACTGTGCATACCCTTTGACCCAGCAGTGTTTCTATTGGGCTTATATCCCAAAGAAATCATAAAAAGGAAAGGGCCTCACATGTGCAAGAATATTTGTGGCAGCTCTTTTTGTAGTGGCTAGAAACTGGAAACTGAATAGATGCCCTTCAATTGGAGAATGGCTGAATAAATTATGGTATATGAATATTATGGAATATTATTGCCCTGTAAGAAATGACCAGCACGACGATTTCAGAGAGGCCTGGAGAGACTTGCATGAACTAATGCTCAGTGAAGTGAGCAGAACCAGAAGATCATTATTCACGGCAACAACAATACTATATGAGGATCAGTTCTAATGGACATGACTCTCTTCAACAATGAAATGCTTCAAACCAGTTCCAATTGTTCGGTGAAGAGAGCCATATATACCCAGAGAGAGGGATGTGAAATGTGGACCACAACATAACATTTTCATGTTTTCTATTGAGGTTTGCTTGCATTGTATTTCCTTTATCAGATTATTATTTCTTGTAGATATGATTTCTCCTGCCCAAAAAATGATGTGTGGCAATAACTATACATATATTTGATTTCTTAAGTATTCTAACATAATTAACATGTAGTGGATATCCTGCCATCTAGGGGAGGGGTGGGGAGTAGGGGGGAAAAATTTGTAACAGAAAGCTTTGTAAGGGTTAATGTTTAGGAATTACCCATACATATGTTTTGCAAATAAAAAATATTAATAAATAAAAAAAGATAAGGATGAGAGTAAGGGTTTTCTTTGAGATCATCTAGAGATTTTGGCAGAGTTGGAGACTTCGGGGGCCTATGAAGTTTAATATTTGAGAGAGCATCAATTTAGCTCTTGGGTATTCATTATGTTTCCTATAGAGTTGTAGCTGGAGTTGAAGGTATGGGCAAGTGTAGGGTTAGGGTAAGGATTCAAAGTAGAGTTAGGTTTATGGCCATTTAGAGATCTGGGTGAAAGTGGAGACAATGAGTATTAATGTTTGAAGCAATTAAAATTAATATCTGAAGCAGCATCAATTTTGATCTGGCATTAGGAATTGGAGCAAAAGTTCATTCTTCAGGTTAGTGTTAGTGTCAAAAGTTAAGATTAGCTTAAACATATCGAGTAGTAGGAAGTGCTGGAGACATCAAAGGAGTATGTTACACAGAATTATGTTTAATGTATTAATCAGAATAAATTAAAGATTTAGGGTTAGTGTCAGTATGCCCATATGTCTTAGAAATTGTGAATATGGTTTGAGTTAGGTGGAAGGGTCAGCATTAGGGTTAGACCCAAGGATTAGGTTTATGGTCTTTTAGAGAGCTTAATAGATATGGAGGCAATTAGGGTTAAACTTCAACATAATTAAATATTTGAAGCAGCATCAATTTCGATTTAACATTAAACCTTAAGCTTTGTAGCTAACATTTATTCTTCAGGTTGATGTTAAGGTGAAAATTAAGGTTACCTTTGCAATAATACAGAGTTTTGGACAGAGTTGAAGGCACCAAAGTAGAATTTTTATGCACAATTTTGTTAATCAGCACCAATTAAGGATTTAGGGTTAGGGTTTAGATGCCTATGAGAGTTTGACCTGGATTTTGGGACTTGGATTAGGGTGAAAGGGTTAGGGTTAGGATTACACCTTGGGCTAGCTTTCAGTATTTAGAGATGGTGGTAGACAGGGGCAATTAGGGTTAAAGTTTGACCCAATTAAAATAAATATCTGAAGCAGAATCCTATTGGATTTAGTATTAAGGTATCTGTTCCTTTGGGATTGGAGCAAAAGTACATTCTTGAGTTTGGTGTTAGGGTGAAGATTAAAGTTAGCTTTGAAATTATGTAAAGTAGTGGGCATAGATGTTATACAGAATTAGGGTTAATATGTTAATCTGCATCAATGAAGGGTTTAAAGCTAGGGTTAGGATGTCCATGAGAGTTTGACCTGAAGTTTCTGGCTTGGATCAAAGGGAAAAATTAGGGTTATGATTACAGCTGCTAGGGTTAGCTTTGGGGTTATTTAGAGATGTTGGTAGACATGGAGGCCTTTGGAATTAAAGTTTGACTCAATTACAATAAATATCTGAATCATCATTTATTTTGAATTGACATTTGGCTTGTGGTTCCTTAGGGACTGTAGCCAATGTTCATTCTTCAGGTTGGTGTTAGAGTCAAAATGAAGGATAGCTTTGAAATTATATAGAATGGTGGACAGAGTTGGAATTATCAAGACTATGTTATACTAATTTCACTTAATTTGGTAATGAGTATCAATTAAGGATATAGGGTTCAGGTTAGGATTTCTATCCCAGTTGAATTTGTAGATTATGGCTTGAGGTATGTAGAAGGGTTAGGATTATATGAGGATTCTGTTTAGGGTTATTTAGAAATGGTGGTAGACATGGAGGCAATTAAGGTTAAAGCTTAAGGCAATTAAAATAAATATTAAAAGTAGCAGGAATTTTGATGTAACATTACTGTTTTGGGTCCTTTTGGTCTAAGAGGAAAATTCCATGCTTTAGGTTAGGATAAGAGTTAGAGTAAGGGTTTTCTTTGAGATTATATAGAGAGTTTGGTCCAGTTGTAGACTTCAGGGCCAATGATATAGTCCATGTGGGTTAATATTTGGGCTTACATCAATTTAAGTCTTAGGTGTTCCTTAATTTTCTTTAAGAGTGTGAGCTTGAATCTAACATAGATATAAGTGTGGTGTTAGTTTTAGAATTAGAATTAGAGTTAGGTTTAGGGTCATTTAGAGATGTTGGAAGACATGCAGGCATTTAGGATCAGGGTCAGGATTAGGGTTATTTAGAGATTTTGTTAGACATGTAGGCAATTATGGTTAAAGTTCGATATAATTACAATAAATATTTGAAGCAGCAAGAATTTAGTTTTAACATTAGTGTTTTGGTCTCTTAGGGAGTAGGAACTAAAATCCATGATTTAGGATAGGAAAAAGAGGAGAACAAGGGTTTTGTTTGAGATCATATAGATATTTTGTTAGATTTGGAAGCTTTAGGGTCTCATGAGGTTTAATATTTGAGGGAACATTAATTTAGCTCTTGGGTCCCCATTATGTTTCCTACAGAGTGATAGCTGGAGTTAAATGTATGACCAAGTATAAGTTTAGAGTTAGAATTGGATATATATAATTGGAAATTATATAGAATGGTGGAAAGGGTTGGAGGCATCAAGGGGTATATTCAGCAGCAATTAAAGATTTAAGGTTAAGTTTATGATTCCTATAATGTTGGACTTGTAGATTTTGGCTTGAGTTAGATAGAATGGTTAGGGTCAGGTTCAGAACTCGGGTTCTGTTTAGGGTTATTTAGAAATATAGATAAACATCAAGGCAATCAGGGTTATTATTTGAGCTGACAACATTTTCCGTCTTAGTTGTTCATTATGTTTTTTCAGAGTGGAAATTTGAATTTAGCATATATGTAAGGGTTGTATTAGATTTAGAATTCAAATTACCATTTGATATAGGGTCATTTAGAGATGTTGGTAGACATGGAGGCAATTAGGGTTAAAGTTAGACCCAATTACAATAAATATCTCAGGCAGCAATAGTTTAGTTTTACCATTAGTATTTTGATCCCTTAGAGACTATAAGCCAAAATCCATGGTTTAAGTTAAGAAAAATTGAGAGTAAAGGTTTTGTTTGAGATCATATAGAGATTTTGTTAGTGTTGGGGACTTTGGGGGCCTATGAATTTTAATATTTGAGGTAACATCAATTTAGCTAGTGGGTATTCATTATATTTCCTACTGAGTTGTAGCTAGAGTTGAGGGTATGGGCAAGTATAGAGTTAGGGTAAGGATTCAAATTAGAGTTAGGTTTATGGTCAGAGATTTGGGTAAAAGTGGAGGCAATTAGGGTTAAAGTTTGAGGCAATTAAAATTAATAACTGGAAGTAGCACCAATTTTGATTTAGCATTTGGGTTTTGGTTCCTTAGGAAATGAAGCCAAAATTTCTTCTTCAGGTTGGTGTTAGGGTGAAAATGAAAATTACCTTTGAAATTATATAGAGTGGTGGACAGAGTTGGAGGCATCAAGGGAGTATGTTATACAAAATTCAGGTTAATGTAGCATCATTTAAGGATTTTGGGGTCAGGTTAGTATTCCCATCACAGATGGACTTGGATATTATAGCTTGAGTTGGTAAAGGATTAGAGTTAGGTTTAGAACCAGGGTTCTGTTTAGGGTTATTTAGAATTGTTGTTAGACCTGGAGACAATTTGGGTTAAAGTTTGAGGCATTTAAAATAAATATTAAAAGCAGCATGAATTTTTATTTAGCATTAGTGTTTTGCTCCTTTAGGCTCTAAGAGCAAAATTCCATGCTTTAGGTTTGGATAGGCTTTAGAGTATGGGTTTTCTTTGAGATTATATGGAATTTTTTTTTATTGAGTTGGAGACTTCAGGATCAATGGTATAGTCCATGAGGGTTAATATTTGAGCTGACATCAATTTAGGTCTTAGGTGTTCCTTATGTTTCCTTCAGAGTGGGAGCTTGTATTTAGCATATATGTAAGGGTTGTTTTAGGATTAGAATTAGAATTAGGGTTAGGTTTAGGGTCATTTAGAAGTGTTGGTAGACATGGAGGCAATTAGGGTTAAAGTTTGACCCAATTACAATAAATATCTGAAGCAGCATCAGTTTAGATTTAGCATTAGTGTTTTGGTCCATAAGGGACTAGGAGCTAAATTCCATGCTTTAGGTTAAGATAAGGATGAAAGGAAGAGGTTGTTTTTTGGAAATCAAATAGGGATTTTGGTAGACTTGCAGAGTTCAGGGGCCTATTATAGTCCATGAGGTTTAATATTTGAAGTAACATCAAATTATCTTTTGGATGTTCATTATGTTTCCTACAGAGTGATAGGTGGAGTTTAGAGAATATGAGCAAATGCAGGGTTAGGGTAAGATTTTAAATTAGGGTTAGGTTGATCATCATTTAGAGATCTGGGTAAAAGTGGAGGCAGTTAGCATTAAAGTTTGAGGCAGTTAAAATTAATATCTGAAGCAGCATCAATTTTTATTTGGCATTTGGGTTTTGATTCCTTAGATATTGTAGCCAAAGGTCATTATTCAAGTTGGTATTAGTTTTAAAATTAAGGTTAGTTTTGAAATTATGTAAAGTGGTGGACAGAGTTGGAGGCATTAAGTAAGTATGTTATACAGAATTCTGGTTAATGTGTTTATTAGCATCAAATAAGGATTTAGGGTTCAGTTTAGGATTCCTTTCACAGTTGGACTTGTAGATTATGGATTAGGTAAAAGAGTTAGGGTTAGGTTTAGAACTAGGTTTTTGTTCAGGGTTGTTTAGAAATGTTGGTAGATATAGAAGTCATGAGGGTTAAAGTTTGAGGCAATTAAAGTAATGTTAAAAGCAGTGTGAATTTTGATTTAGCATTAGTGTTTTGCTCCTTTAGTGTCTAAGAGCAAAATTCCATGCTTTGGGTTAGGAAAAGGATGAGAGTAAGGTTTTTGTTTGAGATTATATAGAGATTTTGTTAGAATTGGAGACTTCAGGGGCCTATGAGTTTTAATATTTGAGGAAACATCAATTTAGCTATTGTGTGATCAGTAGTAATAGGTATGGCAAGTGGAGGATTGGGGTAATTATTTGAATTAAGGTTAGGTTTATGGTCATTTAGAGATCTAGGTAAAAATGAAAGCAATTAGGTTTAAAGTTTGTGGCAATTTAAATTAATATCTGAAGCAGCATCAATTTTGATTTAGTGTTAAGATTTTAGCTTCTTAGATATTGGAGGTAAAGTTAATTCTTGAAGTGGGTATTAGGGTCAAAATTAAGCTCAATTCATATAGCAAAGTTGCAGGCATCAAAGTGGAATTTTATACACACAGGGTTATTTTGTTAATATGTGTCAATTAAATATTTAGGTTTAGGTTAAGATTCATATCAGTGATAGACTTGCAGTTTATTATTTGGGTTAGGGAGAAGGGTAAGGATTAGGTTGAAAAGTATGGTTTGGTTTAGAGTTATTTAGAGATGTTAGTAGCCCTTAAATAAATTTGACTAAAAGTTAGACACATTTAAGATAAATATCACAAGCAGTGTGAATTTTGATTTAGCATTTGCAGTTATTTAGGCACTATTAGCTTAAATCCAAGCTTTATGTTAGGATAATGGTTAGAGTAAGGGTTTCTTTGCAATTATATATCGATTTTGATAGATTTGGAGACTTCAAGGCCAATGGTAAAAGCATGAGTGTTAATATTTAAGCTAATATCAATTTAGGTCTTTGGTGTTCCTTATGTTTCCTACAGAATGGAAGCTGTAGTTTTGGGTATGTGTAATGGTCATTTTAGTGTTAGGATTAGAATTAAAGTTAGGTTTATAGTTATTACAAATGTTGGTAAACATGGAGGCAATTAAGATTAAAGTTTGAGGCAGTTAAAATTAATATCTGAAGCAGCATCGATTTTGATTTGCATTATTGTTTTGGTTCCTTAGAGATCGGAACTGAAATACATTCTTCAGGTTGATGTTAGGGTAAAAGATTAGGGTTAACTTTGAAATTATATAGAGTGGTGGACAGAGATGAAGACATCAATGTGGAATATCATACCCAATTAGGATTAATGTGTTAATCATAAGGAATTAGGCTTAGGGCTAGGAGTCTGGAGTTAGACTTGAAGTTTATGCTTGAGTTAAAGAGAAGCGTTAGAGATAGTTTATAAACTATGCTAGTGTTATTTAAAGATACTGGTAGACATGGAAGAAATTAGGGTTAAAGTTCAATATAATGAAAATAAATATCAGAAGTAGTAAATATTTTGATTAAGTATTAGGGTTTTGTTTCCTTAGGTATTGGAGCTAAAATTCATTTTTTCAGGTTGGTGTTAGGGTCAAAATTAAGTTTTGCTTTGTAATTATACAAAGTGGTGAATGGAGTTTATGGCATCAAGGTGGAATTTTATACATAATTAGGTTAATGTGTTAATCAGTATCAAATAAGGATTTAGGCTTCAGGTTAGGATTCCTAAAACAGTTGGACATGTAGATTATGGATTGGGTTAGGTAGAAGGATTAGGATTAAGTTTAAAACTATGGTTCTGTTTAGGTTTATTTAGAAATGTTGGTAGACATGGAGACAATTAGGGTTAGAGTTCCAGGCAATTAAAATAAATATCACAATCTCTGAATTTTGATTTAGCATTAGTGTTTTATTCCCTTAGGGACCAGGAGCTGAAGTCCATGCTTTAGGTTACAATTAGGGTTAGAGTTAGGGTTTTCTTGAGAATATTTAGAGATTTTGGTAGTCTTGGAGACTTCAAGGGCTAATGTTATAATCCATGAGGATTAATATTTGAGAGAACATGAAATTGGGCCTTGAATATTCTTCAGGTTTCCTATCAAAGTGGTACATGGAATTTAGAGTATGTATCAGGGTAGGGTTATGTTTAGGATTAGAATTAGGGCTAGGTTTATAGTCACTTAGAGATGTTGGTGGCAGTTAGGGTTAAAGTTTAAAGCAATTAAAAGTAATATTTGAATTAGAATAATTTTTGTTTTAGCATTAGGATTTTGGTTCCTCATAAATTGAAGCTAAAGTTAATTTTTGAAGTTGGTATTTGGGTCAAAATTAAGGTTAGCTTTGAAATTATGTAGAGTGGTGTATAGAGTTGGAGTCATCAAGGGGGATTGTTATACAGAATTAGGGGTAATATGTTAATCAGCCTCAGTTAGGGATTTAGAGTATTAGGATGTCTATGAGAGTTGGACTTGGAGTTTATGACTAGGATTAAGGAAAAGGTTTAGTGTTAGGATTAGACCTAGGGTTAGCTTTAGGGTTATTTGCGATTAGTTTTAAGATGTCAGATAATTAAAATAAATATCACAGGCAGTATGAATTTTGATTTAGTATCAGTGTTTTGGTCCCTGAGGGATCAAGAGCTGAAATTCATGTTTTAGGTTAGTATTAGAGTTAGAGATTATATAGAGTTTGAGATTATATAGAGCTGCTGGTATAGTTGAAGACTTCAAGGGCCAATGTTATAGCCCATGACGGTTAATATTTGAGAGAACATCGAATTAGGGCTTAGGTGTTCTTTAGATTTCCTATCAGAGTGGTAGTGGTAGTTAGGGTATAGATTAATTTGGGTTTAGGGTTAGGATTTTGTTTCCTTCAGGACTAGAAAGAAAAGCTCAAGCATTAGGTTAGAGTTATGGTTAAAGTGAGAGTTAGCTTTTTTTAAGTAAGATTATTTTTTTTAAATAAACATTGTTTTGGATCACTGAACCACTGAGAAAAACCAAATCTTTCACAGTTGATCATTGCACATTCTTGCTGTTATTATGTACAATGTATTACTGGTTCTGCTTGTTTTGCTCAGCATCAGTTCATGTAAAGCTTTACAGGCCTTTCTATAATCAGTTTGTTCATCATTTTTTATAGAACAATAATATTCCATTACCTTCATGTACCAGCCATTCCTCAATCTATGGGCATCTACTTATTTTCCAGTTCTTTGCTACCACAAAAAGAGCTGCTATAAACATTTTTGCACATGTGAGTCCTTTCCCCTCCTTTATGATTTCCGTGGAATACAGACACAGTAATGGCACTTTTGGGTCAAAGGATTTGCAGAGTTTTATAACCCTTTGAGCATAGTTCCAGATTGCTCTCCAGAATGGTTGGAACATTTCACAACTCTACCAATAATGCACTAGTGTCCCAGATTTCCCATATCCCCTCCAACACTTATCATTATCTTTTCCTGACATCTTTTTCAATGTGGTGGTGGTACCTCAAAGTTGTTTTAATTTGCATTTCTTTAATCAATAGTGATTTAGACCATTTTTTCATATGATTACAGATGGTTTTACTTTTATCATCTGAGAATTGTCTGTTCATATCCTTTGACCATTTATCAATTGGGGAATGACATAAATTTGACACAATTCTTTAGATATTTTTGATTTTTGGTTAGTTTTTCAATTTATTAGGGATTGTTACTAAAATTCATTCTTCAGATTAGTGTTAGGGATAAAATTTAAATTAGCTTTGAAATTATACAGAATGTTTGACGGAGTAGGAGGCACGAAGGGACAATGTTATAAGCAGTTACGGTTAATGTGTTAATCAGTCTTAATGAAATATTAAGTTTAGGTTTATATTTCCTATCAGATTGGGAGTTGGGAGTTTCTTGCTTGGAATAGGTGTAGGCTTATGTTTAATATTAGAAGACAGATTAGGTTTAAGTTAATTTAGAGATTTTGGTAGTCATAGAGGCAATTAAGGTTAAAGTTCCAGACAATTAAAAGTAGAGTTGGAGACTTCAAGGACCAATGTTATAATCTGGGAGGGTTAATATTTGAGACAACATCAATTTAGCTCTTGGGTGTTACTTTTGTTTCCTATCAGAGTGGGAGCTGGAGTTTAGGATTAGGGTTAGGATTAGAATTAGGGTTAGATTTATGGTTATTTAGAGATGTTAGTAGACATGGAGTCAATAAGCATTTAAATTAATTATTAATAAATAAATTATTAATAAAAATTAATATCTGAAGCAGCATCAGTTTTAATTTAGCATTAAGGTTCTGGTTCCTTAGAGATTGTAGCTAATATTCATTCTTCAGGTTGGTGTTAGGGTCAAAATTAAGGTTAGCTTGAAATTATATAGAGTGGTAGACAGATCCTAAATCATTAATTGATGCTGATTAAGATATTAAACCTAAAAGTGTATAACATTCCCCCCTGGATGCCTTCAACTCTGTCCACCATTGTATAAGATTTCAAAGCTAATTAGAATTAGAATTGCTAAATGGTTATTTAGCAAAGTTGGTAGACAATGAGGCAATTAGGATTGAAGTTCATGGTAATTAAAATATTAATCTGAAGTAGCATCAATTTTAGGGTGAGGCTTACAATTCCTTTCAGAGTTGGAGCTGGATTTTATTTTTGGGTTAGGGATAAAGTAAGGGTTAGGATGAATATTAGGGTTAGGTTTAGGGTTTTTTAAGCATATTGGTAGACATTAAAAGCAGTTAAGGTTAAGGTTTAATAGAATGAATGTAAATATCTGGAATGGTATCACTTTTGATTAGGTTGAGTATTTTGGTTCCTTAGACAGTAGGAGAGTAAGTAAGGTTCATTCTTCAGGTTAGGGTTAGGGTTAGAATTAAGATTAGCTTTGAAAGTTTATACAATGGTGGACAGATTTGGAGGCATCAAGGGGGAATGTTACACACTTTTAGGTTTAATATCTTCATCAGCATCAATTATCAATTTAGGATTAGGATCAGGATTCCTATCAGAGTTGGAAATGGAGTTTATTGTGTGGGTTTGGGAAAATGTCAGGGTTAGGATAACAGTTAGGATTAGGATTAGAGTTATTTAGACCATTTTTTTTCATATGACTATAGATGGCTTTGCTTTCATCATCTGATAATTATCTGTTCATATCCTTTGACTATTTATCAGTTGGTGAATTATTTGTATTCATATAAATTTGACACAGTTCTTTATTTGTTTTAGAAAACATCTTTATCAGAAACACTGGCTGTGAAATTTTTTTCTTAGTTCTGTACTTCTCTTTTAATCTTGTTTCTATTGGTCTTGTTTGTGCAAACCCTTTTAAATTTAATATAATCAAAGTTGTCCATATTGCATTTCATATTTTTCTCTTCTTTGTTTTTAATTTTTTTTATTTTCAAAATATATATATCTATAGTTTTCAACATTCACTCTTGCAAAACCCTATGTTCCAATTTTTTTCTCTCTCCCTTACCCCCATCCTCTTCCTTATATAAATAATCCAATATATATTAAACATGAGCAATTCTCCTATACCTATTTCCACAATTATGCTGCACAAGAAAAATTAGATCAAAAAGGAAAAACTTGAGAAAGAAAACATAAAGCAATAAAAAAATGACAAAAAATTAAATACCATGTTGTAATCCACAGAAAGAACACAGTGTTCTTTCTGATTGCATATGGCTCTCTTCATCACAAATCTATTGAAAATGATCTGAATCACCAGCTGCTGAAAAGAGCCATGTCCATCAGAATTGTTCATCATACAATTTTGTTGTTGCTGTATATAATGTTCTCTTGGTTCTATTCTTTTCACTTACCATCAGTTCATATAAGTCTCTCCAGGCCTTTCTGAAATCGTCCTGTTGATTCTTTCTTATAGAACAATAATATTCCATAACATTCATCTACCTGAATTTATTCAGTCATTTTTCAGCTAATAGGCATCTACTCAGTTTCCAATTCCTTGCTACTACAAAAAGAGCTACTCCAAATATTTTTGCACATGTGGGTCCTTTTCCCTTTTTTATGATCTCTGTGGGATACAGACCCAAAAGAAAGACATTGCTGGATCAAAGGTCATACACAGTTCCATAGTATTTTGGGCATAGTTCCATATTGCTCTCCAGAATGGTTAGGTGAGTTCACAACTCCTTCATCAATGTATTAGTATCCCAGTTTTGCCATATTCTCTCCAACATTCATCATTATCTTTTCCTATCATCTTATCCAATTTGAGAGGTGTATGATGGTACCTAAGAGTTGGCTTAATGTGCTTTTCTCTGATCAATAGTGATTTATAACATTTTTTTCATATGATTAGAAATGGCTTTCATTTCTTCATCTGACTTAATTTGCTTATATATTAAATCACTATATTTAAATCCTGAACCCATTTGGACCTTATCTTGATATAGGGTTTTGGGTGTGGGTCATTGCCTAGTTTCTACCATACTAATTTCCCAGAAATTTTTGTTAAATAGTGAGTTCTTATCCCAAAAGCTGAGGTCTTTGGATTTATTAAACACTAGATTACTAGTCTTTAATTATTGTGTCTTGTGAACCTAACCAATTCCACTGATTGACTACTCTATTTCTTAACAACTACTCAATGAATTTGATGACCATTGCTTCATAATATAGTTTTAGGTCTGGCACAGCTAGACCACCTTCATTTGCATTTTTCCATTAATTTCCTTGAAATTCTTTTGTTATTGCAAATGAACTTTGTTATTATTTTTTCTAATTCTGTAAAATAATTTCTTGGGAGTTTGGTATAACACTGAATAAGTAAATTAATTTAGATAAAATTGTCATTTTTATGATATTAGCTTGGCCTACCAATGGGCACTTGATATTCTTCTAATTGATTAGATCTGACTTTATTTGTATAGAAAGTGCTTTGTAATTGTGTTCATGTTTCTGACTTTTTCTTGGCAGCTAGACTCCCAAATATTTTATATTATCTACAATTAGTGAATTTTTGTCTTTTTCCAATTCACTAATTTTGTTTTTCAGTGAATTGTTGTCTTTTTCCAATTCACTAATTTTGTTTTTCTGTGAATTGTTGTCTTTTTCCAATTCACCAGACTTATTTTCCAGTTTTTCACATCTCTGTTGCAGGGCAATATTTCCTTCTTGCACTGTTCTCAATTTATTTCCCCAATCTTCTTCTAGCTCTCTTTTGAGATTCTTTATGCAATCTTCCAGGTAAGCCTTCTGAAAGGGAGACCAGCTTAAGTCCACCCTTGTGGCTTTATCTGGGATTGTTTTCAGAATCTCAGGATCTGGGGACTTCTCTAGTTTCTCTCCATAAAAGCTGTCTAAGGTGAGAGCTCTCTTTTTCTTGCTCATGATTTTCAGCAGAGGTATCAGTCAACAGCAGGGAATGCAGGAGCAGCAGCAGCAGCAGCAGCAGGAGCAGCAGCAACAGCAACAGCAGGAGCAGCAGCAGCAGCAGCAAGGATTTCAATTTGCCCTGGGGCAATTTGCCGAGTTGACTTCCAGTCTGGGGCTGATCTGGCTAGATCTGCACTAGGACCACACTTTCAGCTGCTCTCAATCCACTCTTTATCAAAGGTGGACCTGCCAAAGCACCTGCCCGCAAGCAGAGCAAAGTGGCCCAAGTGTCTCCCAGGGACTTCCTGGCAGCCTAAAATCTTCTGGTCCTTCCCAGCCCCGGACTTGCACCCCGGCTGCGCACTGGTGTCTGAGCACTGGGAGCTGCTCCATCCCCTGCCTGTCTAAAACTGACCTCAGAAGTTCTTTCAAAGTAGATATTTGATAGAAGTGCTTTGTAGTCAAAGTGTTTGGCAGAGCCCTCACTCTAAAACCAGTTCTGAGGCTCAATTTGTCTGGGTTTGAGGGAAGATCTCAGGAGCTCACAGAGGACGCTGTCTGCAGTTCGCCATCTTGGCTCCCTCTTCCTCTACAATTATTTTAAATGGAATTTATTTATCTTTTTAACTCTTGCTGCTGGACTTTTTTGGGTAAGATATAGAAATGCTGATGATTTGTGTGAATTTATTTTGTATCCTGCAACTTTTCTAAAGTTTCTAATAGTTTTTTAGTTGCTACTCTAGGATTCTCTAAGTATACTATCATATTTCATAAATATACCAGCATACTTTCTGCAAAAAGTGTTAATTTGGTTTCCTCATTACTGTGAAGTTTTATGCCCTAATACGTGGTCAGTTTTTGTGCAGATGTATTCCTTTGGTCCCTATTCAATTTGCTTCAGAGATCTATCATATCTAGGTTTTTCTCAGATTCTATTAACCTCCCTAATTTTTTTCTGGTATATTTTGTAATTAGATTTGTCTGATTCTGAGAGGGGAAGTTTGAGGTTTTCCACTAATATAGTTTAGTTTTCTATTTCTTCCTGTAACTGGATTGAAATCTTCTCTAAGAATTTGGATACTCTACCACTTGGTACATTTACATTTAGTATCCTTACTACATCATTGTTTATGGTACCATTTAACAAAATGTAGTTTCTTTCCTTATTTATTTTAATTAGATTTGCTTTTTACTTTTGTTTTATCTGAGATCATAATTGCTACCATTACTCTTTTTTTTTTTGCTTCAGCTGAAGCAAATTCTGCTCCAACCTTTTTCCTTTACTTTGCATGTATTTCTCTGTTTCAAATGTGTTTTTTTGTAAATAGCATATTTTAGGATTTTGTTTTTTACTCCACTCTGCTATTTAGGAAATACTCTGTATTTCTTTCCATGCTATTTTCTCTCCTATATATACTTTTGTTCTCTCTTTCTACCCTGTCCTTCCTTAGTAGTGTTTTGTTTTTAACACTCCACCTTTTACTTGCCCCACCTTTTATCATTTCTCTCCCCTTCTCTTAACCTTTTTCTCCTAGTATTTCTGCCCTCCTTTCTATCCAGCCACTCCCTTTTTTGCCCTTTCTCCTCCTACTTCTTTATAGGATTAGATAAATTTCTATACCTAACCAAATGATTAAATTATTTCCTCTTTCAGCCAAAATTGATGAGATCAAGCTTCAGACAATACACATCCCCCTTCTTTCTTTCCCTCTATTGTAATAGATCTTTTGTGACTCTTCATGTGATCTAATCTGTCCCAATTTACCACCCCTTTCCTCTTCTCCCAATACATTCTTTTTTCTCCACCCATTACTGTCTTTTTCTCTGATATTCTAACATCAGAGTCCATTTATAACCATATCTTCCCACCACAGAAGCCACTTATAACTGCCCCAATAACAGATACTGTTCAAGAGAATGACAATAAAGAGACAGTATACTAAAACCCATGGGATACAGCCAAAGCAGTTCTTAGGGGCAAGTTTATATCACTAAATAGTTACATGGGTAAAATAGAAAAAGAGGAGATCAATGAATTAGGCATGCAACTAAAAATCTAGAAAAAGAACAAATTAAAAACCTCCAATTAAATATCAAATTATAAATTCTAAAAATCAAAGGAAACATTAGTAAACTAGAAATTAAGAAAACTATTGAACTAAAAAATAAAACTAAGAGTTGGTTTTATGAAAATTGACAAAAAAGATAAACCTTTGGTTAGTTTGATCAGAAAAAAGAAAAAAAAACCCAAACCATTAGTATCAAAAATAAATGAATGAAATTTAATCACCAATGAAGAAGAAATTAAAGAAATAATTAGGATCTATTTTGCCTATCTGTATGGCAGAAAATCTGAAAAACTAACTGAAATGGATGAATATTTACAAACATTTTAATTGCCTACATTAAGAGAAGAGAAAATAAATTGTTTATATAGTCCCTTTTTAGAAAAAGAAATCAAAAGTCATTAATGAAGTCCTTAAGAAAAAATCTCTAAGGTCAGATGTATTCACAAATGAATTCTACCAAACATTTAAAGAAAAATTAATTCCAATACTATGTAAACTATTTGGAAAAATAGGTAAAGAAGGGGTCCTGCCAAATTCCTTCTATAACACAAATATGGCACTGATACCTAAACTAGGAAGTCTCAAAAAGAGAAAAAAAATTACAGACCAATCTCCCTAATGAATATTGATGCAAAATTTAAAAAAAAAACATTAGCAAAGAGGTTACAGCAACTTTTCAGCAGGATACTACAATATGACCAAGTGGAATTTATACCAGGAATGCAGGGCTGGTTTGCTATCAGGAAAAGTACTTCCTTAATTGACCATATAAATAATAAAATCAACAGAAATCATATGATAGTCTCAACAGGAGCAGAAAAAAGTTTTTGACAAAATACAGCATCTATTCATATTAAAAAAAACATTAATGAGGAATGAAATAAAGGAAAATTTCCTTAAAATAATAACCAGTATCTATCTAAAACCTACAGCATTATTTGTAATGACGAGAAGCTGGATGCATTTCCATAAGATTAAGGGTAAAACAAGGATGCCCATTACCACCACTATTCAACATTGTACTAGAAATGTTGGCTTTAACAAGAAAAGAAAAATAATAGAATAGGCAAAGAGGAAATAAAACTATAACTCTTTGCAGATGATATGATGATATACTTAGAGAATCCTAGAAAACCATCCAAAAACCTACTGGAAACAGTTTTACTAAAGTTGCAGGACAGAAAATAAACCCACACAAATCATTAGCATTTTTACATATTACTGACAAAGCCCATCAGCAAGAGATAAAAAGTGAAATTTCATTTAAAATTATTGTAGACAGGGGGCGGAGCCAAGATGGCGAACTGCAGACAGCTTTCTCTGTGAACTCCTTTGGGACCTTCCCTCAAACCCAGACAAAGTGAGCCTTCGAACTGGTTTGTGAGTGAAGGCTCCCCCAAACATTTGGACTACAACGCACTTCTATCAAAAATCTACCTTGAAAGAACTCCAGAGAAAGTTAGCCTCAGGGGAAATCGGCCGCTGGTCTTGATCAGACTCCAGCCGGGGCGGAAGTCAGGGCTGCGATAGAGGGCTGGATTTAAGGAAGGCCTGGGAGACGCCTGGGCCACTTTGCTCTGCTTGCGGGCAGGTGCTTTGACAGATCTGCCTTTGGTAAAGGGTGGATGGAGAGAAGCTGAAAACCTGGTCCTAGTGCGAATCTAGCCTGACCAGCCTCAGACCAGAAGTCAACTCGGCAAACTGCCCCAGGGCAAATACAAATTGTTGCAGTTTTCTCTGTTTTTGACCAATATCCCAACTTTAAACCATGAG